>JAAGKR010006447.1:0-39474 GCA_011419295.1 Clarias macrocephalus
CTTTAGCCCAAACGCGTCTCTTCTGCTTGTTGCCTGTCCTTAGCAGTGGTTTCCTAGCAGATATTCTACCATGAAGGCCTGATTCACACAGTCTCCTCTTAACAGTTGTTCTAGAGATGTGTCTGCTGCTAGAACTCTGTGTGGCATTGACCTGCTCTCTGATCTGAGCTGCTGTTAACCTGCGATTTCTGAGGCTGGTGACTCGGATGAACTTATCCTCCGCAGCAGAGGTGACTCTTGGTCTTCCTTTCCTGGGGCAGTCCGCATGTGAGCCAGTTTCTTTGTAGCGCTTGATGGTTTTTGTGACTGCACTTGGGGACACTTTCAAAGTTTTCCCAATTTTTCGGACTGACTGACCTTCATTTCTTAAAGTAATGATGGCCACTCGTTTTTCTTTACTTAGCTGCTTTTTTCTTGCCATAATACAAATTCAACCTTTTTGAATGAGAAGGTGTCTCCAAACTTTTGGTCTGTACTGTATATATATATATATATTACAGTAAGTATTATACTGTATTTACAGAGGATGGGAATCACTAGGGATCACCCGATATGATATTATCACAATACCCAGGTGTCGATTGTATTGCGATTGTATATGTATCATGATTTATTTATTTATTTATTTTTTTTTTAGATTTTGTTACAATTGTAACAAAAGGGGTATGAAGTATAGAGGAATGGCAACGACTTCATTTCACCACCTCATATGCAAATAAATATAAAAGATATATTATTATTATTATTATTATTATTATTATTATTATTATTATTATTATTATTTTAAAATCTTTTTTAAAGTCAGTGTGGTGGTACATTAATCTTCCCCACCTACATGAATTTTGCCAACCTCTAGTAGTTACAATGCAAGTGATTTTTTAGCATTTTTACTCATTATAAGCAAATGAACTGTTAAGTTTTTATTCACACCTCTTCCACAATAAGGAAAAATAAGGACAGCACATCTAAATGTTTTCTATATATAGTTTAAAAAAACTGTATACAACATTTAAATCTAGAAAGCTTTAAAATAAGAGGTTATTTCATTTACATTTATTTTTTGCTTTATAATAAAAATAAAAAGAATTAAAGAAAAGATCTGCTGGCTCTGGGTATTGGATGATACTCAAGGTTTCAGCATCAAAAGAAAAAATGTTATGGTGTTATGTTGAATTTTTAAAATTATTAAATCATTTGCATGGATATTCAGACACAAGTATTACACAATAGAACGAAAGAAAGAAAGAAATTTCTGCTAGTGCTGTTTTGTGTATATACACTTTGTTCAATAGGGGGCAGCAGAGTCTAGCTTTTTAATAACTGCCTTGAATTTTTGCAATATTCAATTCCTAAAACTATTTATCCAAACATTTCAACACAGAGATATAGCCGGTTTTATCATGGTATTTGATGGGTTTTGCAAATGCACCTGACTAAACTGTTCTTGCAAGAACTATTCCAGAAAGGCTGAACTCCATGTCTTAAAATAACAACTGACTGTTGCTGTTGATGTTGTTACATAATTACCTAATTGTTATAGCATATTTTTGAAATCACCAGTATTGTTGTAGAATATAGAACAAAACAAACACAAAGATTTTTATAGAAAAGAAATTTATAGTGTGTGTGTGTGTGTGTGTGTGTGTGTGTGTGTGTGTGTGTGTGTGTGTGTGTGTGTGTGTGTGTGTGTGTGTGTGTGTGTGTGTGTGTGTGTGTGTGTGTGTGTGTGTGTGTGTGATGTTTATATATACACAATAACTGAATCTGACAGGTAAGAATTTGGAAAACCACACACAACAATAGAAATTTGCTTCTTGCTCTCTCTCTCTCTCTCTCTCTCTCTCTCTCTCTTTTTTCTTCCTTCATGCCTTAACACGCTGCATATTCTTGCATTGTCTGATTTTATCTCCATCACATCCTGAGGCCATGCATTCCACGTTCCACCTCTTTTACACACACACACACACACCTACACACACACACATTGGAACCAAATAGAAATTACACAAAGCTACTGAGTTTACTTGTTTGAAATTATTATTATAATAATTATATAATAATGATATATATAATGTGTGTGTATATATATCCATGTATGAGAATTATTCCAGGATGATGAGCTCATCTTCAGTCTGAAACATCTGATAACTGTGGTTTTGTCTGGTTTGAGCCAAGACCATAGACATATTTCCAACGCATGTACTGTACTGTATGTCTGAAACGTGCTGCAACAAGTTATCACGGTCTGTACAAAAGGGATTTGTTAATCGCAAAGGAATTTTTGTTCATCACCAAGTTTAAATACATCCGGTATCACATGCGTTAGGTGCATTCAGCTATCTAGGAATGTCCCCAGTTATTCCTGAACATGCGCATATCGGTACTAATGTCAGCTTGCACAGCACCATTCAACCTGTATGTCTTGCTCTTAAGAGTATTCTAAAGGAAACTCCACTTCACACCCAAATATTCCAATAATAAAATTTTTAAAAACTGCATCATGTACACACTTTGATTGAAACACTCTGACCTGATCCAGCCTGATCTAAATAATTGTTTTATTCAGAATGAGATGTTACATGTAAACCTTTTAAAATATGTTTAATGGGTAAATACTATGCATGTAATTTAATAACATTAAATCTGATTGTTTCTCTCCTATTGGAAACAGTATAGGACAAACTTATCTCCATTCCCGAAATGTAAAATTCATGAGAATAACACTCTCCCAGCTGTGTTTACTTTCAACCACTGTGTCTCTGATTCATCAATCAATTCGATTGATTCAATTCAATTAATCAATCAATTCGAGAAAAGCTTGGAAGCCTAACCTAATCTAGGGGGCAAAAAAATATAATTGGAATTCTAAACTGGAATAATTTCTATCAGATTGAGAAAATATTGTCCATGAAAATGTATTCATTAGCTATTTTAAATAAACCCAGAAGTTCAGTGCAATCTAAGATTTTTGGACTCCACTATATGTGTGTGTGTGTGTGTGTGTGTGTGTGTGTGTGTGTGTGTGTGTGTGTGTGTGTGTGTGTGTGTGAGACTAAACCTTGATACCTTGCAGAACCATTATACTCGGTTTAGTGCACTTTAGTTAAGTGCATTGCCACCTCCCAGTTCAAAAGCGGATCCGGTTTGATCCTGTGATCAGGTTACTGTCTGTGGGGAATTTCACATGTTCTCCCTGAGTGGGTTTCCCTCTGTTTGGGTTTCCTCCAGATTCTTCAGTTCCCTCCCCTCTTTCAAAAGCATGCTGGCATGTGGATTGACCACTCTCAATGACCCCTAGTGTGTGAAAGAGTGTGTCAACGTGTGTGGGTACATGAACTGGTGTCCCATCCAGGGTGTATTCCTGTCTCATCCCCAGCGTTCCAGATCTCCAGCAATCCTGCCCAGGATAAAGTGAACGAAGGACTAAATGAATCAGTGAAGTATATTTTTATATAGCATGAGGAGATTAATCTACCGTCTGTTTATGGTCTATGGGAGGCGCTGTTCGTCCAGTGAAAAACGTCCTGGCTGAAAAATCACGGACCGTGGCACCCTGTCTCAGTGATCGGAATTATAAGCGACTGATTCGGATCTTTTCAAAAGACTCGGTTCAGTGAATCACTTGTGTCTGGTTCCTGTAGCTATAATAACAGTCATGTAAGATTACATTTAGGCATTTATTCATTTTGCATTCATATATTCAGTTTATTTTCGAGTCATGGGGCACGTGGAGCCTATCGAAGGACACATCCACTCAGTCACCCAATTATGTCATCCAATGATGGGCAATCTGAAAACATTTCTAGGAACTGTGGTAGGAAACCAGACAACCCAGAGGAAACCCACTAAGCACATTGACAACGTGCAAACTCCATACACACAGACATGGGCTTGATTCGAACCGTCAGCGATTTGAACCCTCAACCCTAGAGGTGTGCGGCAAATGTGCCCACAGTATATTCATTCATTCATTCTTCTTCTATACCGCTTCTCATGTCTACAGGGTTGCTGGGGGCCAGAAGCCTATCCCAGGAAACTTTAGGCATGAGGCAGGTTACACTCTGGACATGGTGCCAATCCATTGCAACACACACACACTACGGGGCGATCTGGCAACACCAACTAACGTAATCTGCATGTCTATGGACTGTTGGAGGAAAGCGATTGTGTGTGTGTGTGTGTGTGATTCTCATTTCTTTGCACTTTAAAGGAGTCACCCAAATGAATCGGTTCCTTCGAGAATCATGAATCATTCTCCTGACGCGTATGTGTTGCACTGCTGCACGGACAGAAAGACGGAGAGAGAGAGCCAGTGTGTGTATATATGTGTGTGTGAGTGTATGTGCAGGACTGCGAGCTGCATTTCGCTCGCCAACATGCGACGTGTGGAGGATATATTCATTTAAAGGAAAATAAAAGAAACGAAATGAAATGAAATAAAACCAGGTCAGATGGTGCGTTAGCGAGGAGGAGCGCTATTTGCTTTATTTTTTTCCCCCCTTCTCCGTTTTCTCGGGAAAGCCTCTAACCACCATGTCGGGAAAAATAGAGAGCAAACACGGTAAGTGAAGACTCAAGAAACAGAAAAAAATAAACACGTCTGTGTGGACTAAAGGGTTATTTTCCGAAAATATGTGCTCGTATAGTTTTATATAATACCAATGTATAAAGCGGCCAGTTCGTTACGGGTATAACCGTTAGCCTGCGTTAGCACCCGTTAGCTTGAACGCTAAAGCCCCGGTATATTTTCTCGGACACCCTTTTCCGTGCAAAACAGAGGGTTCTCAATGGATAAACACATCTCTGATAATATGTCTAAATTGTTTGGGCTGTTTATGTGGGATTCTTTATGAGTGAAGTGGAGGACGGAGTGTTTAAACGCAGTGTTGTTAGCGATAACCGCAGTGACCGCTGCTGCTGCTGCCGCCGTCAATCTCAGTCCTGACTGTTTAAAGCTCGAGACTCACGTGCAGCACTATTCCCAGGTATTATTAGCAAGTTTCTGCCTCAGTGCCATGCCTAGTGCACTTGTTTTCGTTTTATAATAAATTAGATTATTACATTTTTAAAAAATTATTTGTGTGTATGATGGTACATTTTCTACAGCTGGGCTTGTGAATGTGAATTCAGCACTGTGGACAGGTTTAAGTGTGTTTTTAAAGCTTTAAACAGGTCAGGAGTGTTAATCTCACCTTCATGGTGAATACTGCAAATACTGTTTACGTTGTGTGTGATGCAACGGTTAGTTGCATATTGTTTTATTTATTTGTGCATGAAATTGTTGGGTGCACATCACTGAACATGTACAACTTAGTGACAGATTAATGATTTTTTAAAATTATTATTATGATTATTACTATTATTAATGTCTGCATGCTATATGTTTTCCTAATGCACACAGTTAAAGTTACATACTGCATTCAGTGTTGTTGTTTATTATTGTTACTACTAGTAGTAATAGTAATTCTCATCCTTCTGAAGTTTTGTACCGATCCATGCAGTGATTTCCAGGGACCGGAATGACCAGGGATTACCCAATATGATCGCACGATCCTACACGATATGGTCAAAAGTATTTGGCCTAATCTACTATGACATTGTATCCAAATACATACACTTACATATGGAATTGGTTCCCCTTTTGCAGCTATAACAGCTTCCACTCTTTTAAGAAAGCTGTCCACAAGATTTTGTAGTGTTTTTGTGGGAATTCTTGTCCTCTTATTCTGTAGAGCATTTATGAGGTCAGCCACTGATGTTGGATGAGAAGACCTGGCTCGCAATCTCCGTTCCAGTTCATCACAAAGGAGCTTGATGGAGTTAAGGTCCGAGCTCTATGTTTGGGCCAGTCAAGTTCTTCCATTAAACCATGTCTTTATAGTCCTTCATTTGTGCGCTGGGGCAAAGTCACGTGGGAATAGGAAAGTTCTGTCCCAAAACCGTTGCCACATAATTAGAGGCTTAGCATTGTCCAAAATGTTTTGGGATAGTTGGGATAGGGGGCCTAATTGAAACACCTGATTTCAATAATTAACAGGTTTGGCCAGATACTTTTGTTCATGTAGTGTATGATCAGGAGTACAATGCATTGGTTAGTTGCCTATTGTTTGATTTATTTGTGTTTGAAATTGTTGTGTGCAGATTACGTAACATGTAAAACTTAATGACAGATTCATGATCAATTATTATTACTAATGCCTGCATAGTCTGTTTGCCTAATGCATATATTGATTTAATGTTATTATTATTATTATTAGTAGTAGTAGTAGTAGTAGTAGAAGAAGTAGTAGTAATAACTGTTGTCCTTGTAAATGCTCTAAAGCGATGCGTGCAGTGATTTTTAGGGATCACCCAATACACCATTATCACAATACCTACAGTAGGTACCAATTCAATTTGTATCATAATGATTTTATAAATATTCAAAAAGATTTTTTTTTTACAATTCTAAAAAAAAACTTTACAAATAATTTGCTCCTACCACAGTGACTACCATTACTTACTACATTATTTACAGAGGATGCTGTGCTGCCTGTCAGTGTGCGAATGGTTTAGAGCACTACCTTTAGGATTATAGAGGAACTGTAACATTTTACCACCTCAAATGCGAATACAGTAGAACCACTTATGAACCCGAACCAAACTCCAGATAAGTTGCACGTACATCTGGGAACCGTTTAAAACTTGTCTGTGTCAGTGGAAAGCCAAGCGAAACCAGTTTACAAATTATTTTATTTTTTCAGCGAAAGCTGTTTTGGAAGAGTCATCCCGCAAAACCAATGGCATGCGTTCAAAAGTCCACATGTTTTTTGTTTGTTTGTTTGTTTGTTTTTTGTAATATTGGTCATATTTTTGGGTGGCTGGAACGAATTATGTGCATTTACATTATTTACAATGGGAAAATCTTTATTTTATACAAATTTTCGCCTTAAGCGCTCACCTCCAGAACGAATAAAAATGTGTATGCAGAGGTTTCACTGTATATAATAATAATAATAATAAAAATTGTGGGAGTAATTTGGATAGATGAATTGCCACAGAAAAGAATCACGATGCGTAACTGAATCTTTTTTTTTTTCTTTTCTTTTTTTCCCCCATTACTAGTGATTTTGGGAATTTTTTTTTCTGCTTGTTTTGCTATCTGAGAGGATTATAGTGTCAGCATTAAGCACAGAAGTTATGCAAGACGTAGCTTCCTGTTTGTCTCTCTGTCTTTAAAATGTTTCTTTATGGCTGTGCTGAGAATGTTAGCATACGGATTAACAGATGTAAAAAGAAAAGCATGACAGGCAGATTTACTGAATAATGTCGCAGCGTTGTTGAATTCTTTTTCTGAAGGCGGTGATGAATTCTCTAGGACAACAGATCTGGCAGTAGTTCAGACTACAAGGTGTACTTATAATAATGTAATATCGTTTCGATCACAACATGGGCTTGCATGACAGAACCGATTCTAACAGAAACAGACTTTTCTATAACGTTTGTTTTTTCTTTTGCCCTTCAGAATAAAAGTGAGGGGACGACTGTTTGTAGCTGTGTTTAATGTAACCTACAAACCGAAACGCAATAAACTCTTCAGTTTAGTAGCCTAATTATGGCAAGTGTGTTTGTTGGCAGGTTGCTGTGGCGTAAAATGATTCAGTATGTGTTGTTATTGGAAAAATAATCAGCTTCAGGATTATTATTAAATAGCAGGATTACACACAGGCACACACACATACACACGTACACTGAGTTTAGTCTAATGTGTCATCTTAAATACAGAGTCAGCAGCAGCACGCAACGTGTGTTTATGCTTGCACAGGTGGCAGTGGTGTTATTTCGTGCATGTACATGTGTGTTTCCTGTGTGTGTGAGGTGGAGTGTGTGATTATGAAGCACTGATTAGGTGCTTTCGCTCCAGGAGTGGGCTGCAGTTGGAAAGAGTGTGTGTGTTGGAAAATGGGTAGTGTGTGTCATTGCTGGTGGTTACACCGGCATCATTGGGGCTTTGTTGTTGCCATGGATACCATTTTGCCACATAATCACGGATCTGTCATTCAGAAAAAATACACAGTGGAACCTGTCATCTCTCTCTCTCTCTCTCTCTCTCTCTCTCTCTCTCTCTCTCTCTCACTCTCACTCTCTCTCTCTCTCTCTCTCTCTCTCAAACAAAACCTGGAAGCTGATCTTGACCTCACTTGAGGTGAGGAAAATGGTTGTGTGTATGTGTCTGACTGTCTGCCCTTGTTTAATTAGTTTAATAATTTGTCAATATATATGTTTGTGTGTGTGTGTTAAAGAATATCAGATATTACTATTTTTTAAATCCCTTTATAATTGCCCGTCCTTGTTTGTTGTTATAGAAGCAGTAATGTATTAGAACTCTGAAGCTGGAACATCTGTCAACAACTTAACAGACAGCTTCTGACCAATCAGAATTAAGCATTTGATAGGTTTCTGTAATGAATGTTCCTGTTAAGTAAGTATGTACTTAACGCTATACAAATAAATTGAATGAATAATCCTGTTTCCTGTTTGAGAGAGAGAGAGTGTATGTCACCATTTATACATACAGTATGTGAGAAGATAATTCTATAGCATTGGAGGAGGTGTGTGTGTGTGTGTGTGTGTGTGTGTGTGTGTGTGTGTGTGTGTGTGTGTGTGTTAGACATAGCACAGCTATTAGAGTACCCTTAAGGCCACATGCTCAAGTGCTTGGGGAAATGTTTGTGTAAGAAACTGGTCTGGGGGGTCTTTAGGAATTGTGGGAGTGTTTGTATTGGTGTGTGTGTGTGTGTGTGTGTGTGTGTTCCAATGGATAAACAGTTTAGAAAAAGTCTATTTTAATTTAGCTTACTTGTCTTACTGAGTAGTATTTGTTTTTGTTTGTTTATTAATTTTTTATTTGTACATGTTTCATCATTCCTTAAACCCTACAATCCCCAAAACATTGCCAGGGATTTCATTTTGTGATTTATGCAATAAGTAGTACTTTTTGCATGAGATCAGGCTGAAGAGCACATGCACATGTTCGCACACTCACACACACACATACATATACTTTCTCTCTTTATCTCTCTCTCTCTTTCTCACACACACCCCTGAAAGAGTGATGCTCCAGGGCTCCTTTTCTGTTTGTTATGGCGGCACACGCTGTGATTGGCAGGAACGATGTTAGAAGGTTCAAAATGAACTGTCTTAGCGATTGCTCTACTGTGATTGGCCTGAGGCTTGGATGCCCGGTGTCTGATTGGTCGGAGTTTAGCTGTGTAAATCCCTTCCTTGGTAACCCGGAGCGCCTAGTTTCTTTCTCAGGACTCCAGGTTTAGATCTGTAAACTGTAATTTGGAGCTTCAGAAACCAACACTGTACTTTTCCTCTCAGAATGAAAGGCATCTTCTTACTATACTGAGCGTTGGTAATTAACTGTTTTGGGTGTGTGTGTGTGTGTGAGAGAGAGGAAGGAACGTGTGTTCACTTCCCTGGGAGTGCATCTCTGGTTTCCCATCCAGGAGAAGAAGGGATGACGGAAAGACAATACAGTAGCAGTAGAAGTCATGAACAGATGGACAGAGGGATGGATGCGTGGACAAATTGCTAGCGGATTATGGAGTCAAAAGCAATAAGTCTGTTTGCGTCTGATTAAGCCTGACTTTTGCAACATCATAAGCCAAGATGGATGAGTAGGAAGGACATGTTTTGTAATCTGTTTCAGCCATGGTGTTTTATTTTTTTTTTCTTCCATTTGCTTGGAGCTTTAATGTGTCACAAATTGATGGCCAATCAGACGCTTGGGAACCGAGAATGTCCTGATTTCCTGAGAAGTTCTGACATGGTGGAAATCTAATGGAAGATTGACACTTTGAGACAGTTTTTTTTTTTTAATCATCCTGGGTGTATTTTTAGAATCCATCTCAGTCCAAGGCTTGAGTCACTTGAGGTCATGCGCCTGACGAAGGGATGAGTAAGGCCTTGTGCTATATGGAGACTTTGCTGTTTCCTCATATTCATTCATCTAGACTGGGTTGTGATTGCACTTGGAACCGTTTCATTAAGCGTTGTTGAAGATTTTTTTTACAATGGATTCACACATCCTTTATTCAATCATCGGGAATTTGCGGATTAGCGTCACACAGCACTGGTCATCCTGCTGAACCCTGACTCGGTTAAACAGGTTTGAGCTTTCTTGACCTAGATAGAAGGATTGTTCTCATCAACCCTGGAAGAATTTTCCTTCGCTGTAGTATCTGTATATCAGAGTGAGTGCGCTGATTGGAATAAGTTCACAGGACGACTTCTTGGAAACAAAGTCAACTGAAAGTAAGACTGATATGGGGAATACAGGTGGGAGAAACCAGACTTCATCGACAGAGGCTGATCTGATTTGGTTAGCAAAGCAGGAGAGGAATGCAGGTAAATCATGGGCATGTAGAAGTGAGTACCTCGATGAGGGACTGTACTAATCAGGATGGACAAAGAAATTTTAAATGTAGTCAAATGCTAATAATTTCACCTTAATTACAGTTCCTTTCCTAAAAATATTATTGTTTGCTATTAAAATGTAAATGAACTCTTATTTATGTTTTGCCTGAACACCATTAAGATAAACATCCAATTCAGCTAATTATGTTTTAATAAACCATTTAACATTGGTTGATAATAAAGGAATTAGACTAAACAAAGAGTGCTGTTATAGGAAATAATCAGCAACAATGTTGTGGGATGCTTTTACTACATCTAGATAAATTTTCTAGTAAGTAGAGTACGTGCTTTTCTTTGACATCAAGTATAATTTTTTATTAATTAGTGAATGAAACGTAATTTATTGTGACATTTAACATTCACAAGACACATTACTGGTTATTAGTCATTCTCTCGCCAGATATTTCCAGATACTTCCAGTTTTTTTTTTGTTTGTTTGTTTGTTTTATTTGTTTTTAAGCTATTTTTTTTGACAATTGTACCATCCACCCTCATTTGAACAATAGTAAATGAAAATTCTAATTCAGATTTATTTGTCACATATTTGTCATATTTGTCACAGATTTATTTGTCACATACACAACCACACCTAGTATGATACACAGTGAAATGCTCATACAACCGATTGTGACCTAAAAAAAAAAAAGATTTCTGGAGAGTACAATTCAATTAAGAAGAGAAATTTTCACTGAAAGTAATTTAAGAATTTTTTTTAGTATTATAATTATTACAATATTTACAAAAGTTATCAAAATAAAATAGAATTAAATGGAAAGGTAGGAATTTAATAGGATTTACACCCTTTTTTTTTACAACGAAATTGTAAACGTTTATGATACTTTTATTACCTTGTTATATATATATATATATATATATATATATATATATATATATATATATATATATATATATATTTTTTTTTTTATAGTTTGAGCTCTTTTACAGTTTATTTTTGGAAGTGGGAGGTATTCAGCACTGCATAGGGAAATTTTGTCAGTGTAATCTGGAAACCCAGACAGGTACCAGACAAATGATTACGACAGTTTAAGAGAATTAAATAATTTAAAAAAAAAAATTATTTTTTTTTTTTTTGCTCATTAACGGGCTCAATTATAACTCCATACAGCAGTAGTGAAGTTCTGTTTTGCACAAGGATGGTAAAGTTTTCACCTTTCACTTGTGGGCAGTGGGATCCGTACAGATTACGTCTTGACTGCAGGCCGTTATACTAACAGTTGATACAGTAGTTTGTGTAAGTTTGTGTGCAAAATGTTTTTATATTAAATGTGAGTATACTAATATGTTAAAGTTGCTAACAGCTGGACAGTTTACCTGATCAATCCCTATCCATTTAGTAAAACCTATTAGTCCTGCAGTGGACTCGAGTCTTCTAAGTTGCAAGTTTGAGCTTTTTATAAAAAGCTCAACAGGATTGAAAGTCAGCAAAACGTCTCTCCATTTATGCCGTGTGTATTTTAAGGGCCATGTAGGGCTAGTGCTAAACGCAGGCTATATTCCTAGCATTTTTGAGACTGTGGCTTTACTCTAAGCGCTCATTTAGCCCAGTCAAACCGAGGGCAGACTAACCACACCAAGAGACGCAGAAGCAGGGGATGTAAAGCAGCCACTAGTACAAACCCAGTAAAACTGTGGAGCACCATGGACTTTAAGTGCTTATGAGGAGGAATTATTATATATCTACTTGTGGGTGTGTTTGTTGTGTTTCCTATTTGTGTGCGCATGTCTGTAATTTTGGGTCGCAGTTCCTTTGCACATCTTTTACCGTGTTGCTGTGTCTAAACTTATGTCGTGTGTCTCTTTAGTAATCCTTTACCCGCCTGAGTCCGATGTGCACGAACAAAGGAACATCCAGTGTTTTGAAACAGACGACCTAATCCCATTCTATCCCTCTCATCATTTCATAACGGTGGGGCTGTGCGCATTGCTGTGTTTCAAAAACACTCCAAGGCAAAGCCAGGGTGTGTGTGTGTGTGTGTGTGTGTGTGTGTGCGCGTGCGTACGTGTGTGTGCACAAGCCGTCATTTCACCCACCAGCAGTGTGTTTTTATATTTATATATTGGGGGGAATAAAATTCACCGCGGTTGTGACACTGGGGTTTTTTGCAGTTAAGCAGAAGAACAGAAATAGAGTGTGTGTGTGTGTGTGTGTGTGTGTGTGTGTGTGTGTGTGTGTGTGTGTGTGTGTGTGTGCATGACGGAATGTGGAACGCTACATAAGGACAGGAGGTCCACCCTGTTCAGACACGCCTGTGAGTGTGTTTGATATGTGTGTGTGTGTGTGTGTTTGCATGGGCATTCGGAGGGGGATGGGCTCACACAGGAGTATGTGCAAGAAGAAGAGAAAGATGCCTCATGGTCCTTGTGAAGCACGCGTACGTGTCCGTAGCATTGCCGACAAAGGGTATATGGGCAAGTTTCTAATGGGCTGAAATGATCAACAGAAATGTGTGTGTCTACCGTGCTGGTCAGCGTCGATTGGTTGAGCAAGATTCATATTGCCCGAAAGCTCAAAATGCATTACAGTTTCTTGGTTGTGATTTAGGTTGTGTCACTGCACTTCCTCTAGTGTGGCATTATTATAATACAGAGAAGGTTATGCTTCCTGTTATACCAATTTTTCTTTATAAAGTATTCAAAACCAGCTGTCTTTCACACTGCTTTTCCCACACAGTCCCGCATAGTAGAAAGAGAATAGCATTTCTTGGTGCACTATACTTGTTTAACCTGACTAATCAATCCAAATGTCAACTATCCTGTCGATTTTAACACCTAATAGCCTTGTAGCACCGTATCAGTGATTCCAAGTGAAGCCATCCTAAAACATAGTTTATCAGGTATGACCATTTGGTCATTTACTGATTTAATCCACAGTTACAGACAAGTCATCAGTAAGCACTGATTTTGGGACTGTTTTTATGATCTAATCTATTAATAAAGTGATGTCTTTTTATGCTTTAATGATTAATTAGTTGGATTACTTTTAAAAAGTATATTTCTAGAGTAAAATATTTTTAAAGTAACACTTCTCCAGCATTTTTACCTTGCATCATTGAGCAACAAATTGCTAACTGAAATACAGTTTTAACGACATTTATCAGATCTGATGCGAAAATTATGAAGTTTACCTAATGTAACGTCACTAAGAGGACAATATTCTCATTTTGAAACTCGGACAGAACTTTAAAAACATTAAAGTTAAAGCCACCTAGGTTTTGGGATTCAGTTTTGGCTACGGTTTCTCAGGGCATGGCTCCACAAGACCTATGTGGTCTGCTGTGGTGTCTGGCACCAAGATGTTGGCAGCGGATCCTTTGTATGCTATGGGTTGGGTGGGGGGGAGTTTGATCAGATTGAGATCTGTTGAATTTAAAGGTTGGGTTGGTGAACTTCGGCTCTTTGAATGCTGGGCCCCATGCGCTGTTGTGCACTCAGCAATGACGACTTCTGAAATCTGAAAATCTTCTGAAGCCAGACAGGAAGGCCTTTGGACCCCGTGGGCATGGGCGGGCCTTGGGTGTCCATGATCCTATGGGTGTCCATGACTTGACGGTTGCGTTAATGTTATGACAGATGTACAGTACAGACCAAAAGTTTGGATACACCTTCTCATTCAAAGAGTTAGAATTTGTATTATGGCAAGAAAAAGGCAGCTAAGTAAAGAAAAACGAGTAGCTATTATTACTTTAAGAAATGAAGGTCAGTCAGTCCGAAAAATTGGGAAAACTTTGAAAGTGTCCCCAAGTGCAGTCACAAAAACCATCAAGCGCTACAAAGAAACTGGCTCACATACGGGCCGCCCCAGGAAAGGAAGACCAAGAGTCACCTCTGCTGCGGAGGATAAGTTCATCCGAGTCACCAGCCTCAGAAATCGCAGGTTAACAGCAGCTCGGATCAGAGAGCAGGTCAATGCCACACAGAGTTCTAGCAGCAGACACGTCTCTAGAACAACTGTTAAGAGGAGACTGTGTGAATCAGGCCTTCATGGTAGAATATCTGCTAGGAAACCACTGCTAAGGACAGGCAACAAGCAGAAGAGACGCGTTTGGGCTAAAGAACACAATAAAGAACACAATAAAGAAAACTCGCTGAATGAGAAGGTGTGTCCAAACTTTTGGTCTGTACTGTATGTATATATATAAAGTAAAGTCAATCCTTACAAACAAACAGTCAGATCTTTTTGCATCTTCAGTTTTGAAAATGCATTTCATTTCCAAATCCAGTTTCAGTCTTTGCCTTGTGTTACAGGATCTGTTAGCTAATATGCTTTCTCTGATATCCAATCCACCTTTTTTCCCGCCTGATATCGCCAATCTCTTAGAGAATCTTATCCATTTCTTTCTTTACTTCTTAATAATCACTGCAGAGTCACTACATGGTTCTCCACAAGGTGGCACACACAAACTGCTCTCATTCCGGAGACATCACAGTGTAAAATTCCCTCAAATCTACATCAGATCCCATCAAAATAAATGACATATCTCTTAAAAATGAATGCATAGTAAAAGTATGCATGTCTGTCTGTTTTGCTGCTAACACCCTTGGAAAGTAACTGGACAGTGGGCAGACACCTGCATAGCATCAAACAGGTACCAGTTAATAGACACATTGGGTTAAAGGCCAGGTGCAACCCAGAGAGCGGCTTCTTTAACAAACACATGCATTTGTTTAAATTATTTAAAAATAGCAGATAATTAGAACAAAAACTAGATATAGAGCTAGAGACATTAGAATGTGGAATGTAGTTATAATGTTTGATTTTATTCAGTCTGATCTATTTAGTGAATTAACCACATGTTTTTTTTATTGGACAGGACAGAACAATATTGTACAGAAATAAAAAATTAAAATTTACAACCGTCCTACATGTAACCATAAATTCATTGATGTTGCTTAAACATTATAATGTAAATGTTGTCACCATTCAGACAGGTTCATTTCTTTCTACTTTTTACTTTTTTACTTTTTTTTTTTAAATGAATTTTACATATCTGGACATTTCCAACTTTTATTTGAATGCCTCTACACTGGATGCTAGGACAAAAACATCAGTTTTCTTAAATCTTTCACACATTCTCTAAACTGCCACGATAATCACAGATTAATGGAATTAATCACAGTGCAACATACAAACAAACAAACAAACAATCGAACAAAACAAGCAGCCATGCCCAGGATCGATGGAAAGGGTGAATCTCACCTTGAAAATTCCCAAGCTGACCAGTCCACCGCTGGCATTCAAAGTCAAAAAGTTTTCAAAGTACAGCTCGTATTGATTTATGAGCATAATGAGCTTTCTATTAAACTGCAATAATGCAATGCCTACAATAAACCTTCCTCTCTTGGCATCTGAGCTTCATAAAGGAAAGACTGAAATGAAAATCAGCAATGAACTCAAAATGCTGACAATGATCAATAAATGAATTTTACTTAAATGCAATTCCTTATTCTTTATATACGAACAGCAAAATGCCATTCTCGGCACTCATCCGCAGACACACGTGGTTGGTGAGAACAAAACATTTTTGATGGAAATCACTATATGTGCTGCTTTGAAAACTTTCACTAGTACTGGGTTTGCTGTATTTGGGAGCCGTGATGCACTGAAATATTTAGGAAAACAATATTTCGGGAAAAAAAGATTAAATAGAGAGATAATGCTAAAACACTCAGGAGACAAATGATAGTTTTTTGTACAAAAGACACGAGATACAGGGATTGTGTGCGGTACACCTGGCTATGTCTGCTACACCCAGTTCTCCAATGCAGATTTTTGTACTCTATTATAACCATCAAAAATTTGAGACACCAAGACAAGAAAGTTTTGTAACATGTAACACGTTTGTTACCACGTCTGCTGTTTCATGATGGACAGTGAATTAGAACAAACACAAACCTGAAATTCACTTGCAAATCTGCACAGACGTTTGACATGATTTGGCAAGTTTACGGCGATGCTACAATAAGTTGTTTGAGGGGTTTTGAGTCGCAACTTGTGCATGATGATCGTCTGAGAACTTTGCTGCCATTGGCGGTGTGTAATACAGAACCGTCCAGGCGATCCTCATGGTTGATTTGAACATGCGCCATGTTGCTATCAAGCCTGCTGATCCAGGAACAGAAGGACAATCGCGTCGAAGTCTGCCAAGAACCCAGTCAGCGTGCTGTGGATGACAGCAGCAGCAGTCTTCACAGTGGAAGAGCCCATCATCTCCACGACCGAAAAAAAAAAGGCAAGGCAGGTCCACAGCTCAACCAAGTACATGCTTAACGTCTTTTCCGACATGCGCGGTATTGTGCATTGAGAATTCACCCCACAGACCGTCAAAAGCGAATTCTAAGGGCAGGAATGTAGGGCATAAGCAACCACAACTGTGGTGCGTGAATCTCAAAGCTTTTTAATTCCCCCATCATACAGTACAGACCAAAAGTTTGGACACACCTTCTCATTCAAAGAGTTTGAATTTGTATTATGGCAAGAAAAAAGCAGCTAAGTAAAAAAAAACGAGTGGCCATCATTACTTTAAGAAATGAAAGTCAGTCAGTCTGAAAAATTGGGAAAACTTTGAGTGTGTCCCCAAGTGCAGTCACAAAAACCATCAAGCGCTACAAAGAAACTGGCTCACATACGGGCCGCCCCAGGAAAGGAAGACCAAGAGTCACCTCTGCTGCGGAGGATAAGTTCATCCGAGTCACCAGCCTCAGAAATCGCAGGTTAACAGCAGCTCGGATCAGAGAGCAGGTCAATGCCACACAGAGTTCTAGCAGCAGACACGTCTCTAGAACAACTGTTAAGAGGAGACTGTGTGAATCAGGCCTTCATGGTAGAATATCTGCTAGGAAACCACTGCTAAGGACAGGCAACAAGCAGAAGAGACGCGTTTGGGCTAAAGAACACAATAAAGAACACGATAAAGAAAACTCGCTGAATGAGAAGGTGTGTCCAAACTTTTGGTCTGTACTGTATGTGGTCAGTTGACGCCTGATTGACAGGAAAAGAAGTGATCAGGAACACACAAGAGGTGCAGAGCGTGTAATGTCTCTTACCTGGCTTGAAGATGGAGATGTCATAATCTGGGAGAAAAAGAGAGAAAAATGGCATTATGGAAAGGTCAAACTAAAGACATAAAGTAAAAGAGTTGCTTAGATTTGGTTTGATTACACTGTTAGTCAAGAAGTGAGTCTAAGTCTCCTGTGATCGGCTCCAGGCCCCATACGACCCTGAATACAGGATGTGTACGTGTGTACATGTAGACGATGAGAGAGTGAGGGAATACATGTACTGAGTTATGAGTTAATTTCCTTAATTAAACACTGCACATGACTGGGAAGCATCCTAACATCTCAGCTGGTATGGGTATAATTCTCAGTTTGGGTTGTCTTTAATTAATTGTCTTAATGGAAATAAAGAACAGGTGCAAATCAGCATTCAATAAAAAAGAGCGAAATGGATTTAAACATGCCTAGGATATACAAGCACTGAGAGTGGATTGGAGAAATAACCCCGTACCTTTCTTCATCCTGTGAATGATGGAGCCCACGCTGCCTCTGGACACCTTTAAAAATGTAGAAAAGACTTTACTGCCCTGCCAGATCTCAACATAAATTGATTATAGTGATGAATGGACAGTTGCTTGGACCTTATGGCTTGGTCATTGGTCAGATGGGTCACTGTGACTTGTGAATCTTTATGTAACAGTAAAAAATCTATGAACAGATCAGGAATAGATAAAAAAAAAATACATTTAAAAAACGAAAGGAAATAATATTTCACTTTCCCTAGTTGATTTTTCCACTTAGCCCATTGGTTACACACAATGTTCACAGTGGTTTTAAATTTACTTAGAAAACATCTAAACATCTGCTTAGACCTTGTACATTCTATGATAGTTTATTACCAAGAAAGTATTTAACTGAATCTCAAAGTTAGATGTATCACTCACTCTCATTCTCTATACCACCTAGCCTGTATGTACAGGTTTGTAAGAGACCAGGGCCCATATTCACAAAGCTTCTTAAGCTTTAAGCAAAGTTGCTCCTAGTGATGAAATTCTAAGAAAATTCTTAGAATTATGACATTTTCTTAGAATTTCCCCTTAAATTTAGGACTAAATCTTAGTAAAGATAAAAATCGTTCACGAAACATCTTAGCCCTAAAAACAGCTCCTAAGGTAAAAATAGTTAAGAGTAGAGAGGAGGACTTTTAAGAGGCTTAAGAATTTCTATAGCAGAGGACAAAATGGCGGAAAGAACAAATATTCTCCAAACACTGGACGCAAAGCTAAAAGTAAACACTGCTTTTCTGTCCAATTTGTTTTTCTTGTTGTTTTACTTTCTTTCATCGCTCTTGGATTGTTGGCTACATACCATCCAAAAGTGCAACTTAAACAGACTGTCCTGCAATCATGTAAACTGGTAAAAGTTCAGCCATTATGCTCCCATCAATCTGAAATGGATTACAAGTAATAAAATCAGTATTTTCAACATTTGGCTGTTTTAATTAACTTTAATTAGTTATTTAGCCTATAACAGAAACTTTGCATGAAGATGACTGTATTCATGATTATACAATTTCTATTAATTCTATTATCATATATTCTATTTTCACAAAGAGCGCATTTTAAGACCTTTTCAGATTTGTTTCCTTGAATTGCTGCGTCATCCCTAGCAACGGGGTCAACCACACCTCCTCACTAAGATAAAGGTTTTTGTGCTTTCCTTACTCAGAGTTGCTCTGAGAAGTTTCCTAAATCACTTTTATTCTAAGACTCCCAGCTAGGACCTTTTTAGGCTAAGATAGGAGCTCTCTGAGAGAATTCTAAGAAGCTTTGTGAATACGGGCCCTGGACAGCACTCTAGTGGACAGCACTCTAGTCCATCGCAGGTCCCACTTCAGACACACGGTAAGCAATTTGGAAACACCAAAAAGACTTGCGTATAATTGGACTGTGGGAGGAACCCAGAGCACCCGGAAGAAACTCACCAAGCATCATGTAAACTCCACACGCAGAGACTTGACCCTGATGGGCATACAGAAGGGCAGACAGTTACACACTCTAAGTGGGATGCCTGGGCGTTATTCACACACCCATTCACATACCCATTCACACCTAGTGGAAGTTTAGTATGACAAATATTTTAGAATGAATGAATGAATGAATGAATGAGGTGTTATTAAACACACAGCATGTGCCTAATATATGGAGAGTTATCTTCCTGAGAGTGAAGATCATTGTTCACTACAGTGCCACAGTAGTACTAGCTATTAAATATCATCCCCCTATAACAGATGCACAAATTAATACATTTCTGTCCAACACAGGCTGATATGTGCTCTGTGTAAGATGCATACACAGAAAAACATAAACAGTACTGTGTATTAAAAAAAATGTGAACATGTCTCTGTGTGTATTCTGGCAATGTTTTCCAAGATTGATTCTCCATTTCCGACTGTCAGATTTTAGCAGGAGGATTTTTTATTTACACAAGCCGTCTTACAGTACCATCTATACTGCTTTATCCTGTATACAGTGTGTTACGGTAGGGCACAATGCAGGGTACACCCTGGACGGGGTGCCAATCCATTGCAGGGCACACACACACACACACACACATACACACTCACACACTCATGGACACACCACAGGCAATGTGGGAGCAGCAATCATCATAATCTGCATGTCTTTGGACTGTGAGAGGAAACCAGAGTACCAGGAAGTAACCCACCAGGCACGGAGAGAACACGCAAACTCCACACACACACAGACCTGAGACCCTGGAGGTGCAAGGCGACAGTGCTAACCACGCTAAGTCCCAAGCCACCCACTCTTATATTCAATCTGTATTATTAAACAAGCAATTCTATAACAAAGGCCGAGCAAAATTAATTAACGAAGCGCGCCAAACGAACTTATATAAGGTCAGAATACTTCAAGACAAGAAAGACATAAGGATGATGGTGAGTGGGTGAGCGAGAGAGAGAGGAAGGAGAATGAGAAGGTATTTTTATACAAAAAATTCAGTTGCCGTTTGCTTTAAAAGAAGAAAAGCCAAGGGTTTAGGGAGAGAGAGAGGAACAGTTTCTCATGACCTTCATCATCCCACTGTGATGTGAATTAAAATATATTGATTAGGTTTAGTGCACATGCACGCAAACACACACACACACACACACACACACACACACACACACACACACACACACACACACACACACACACAAAGCCATTAACTTAAAACAATTATAATTAATTAATTATTATTTATTATTTATTTATTTATTACAATTTCCTAGAAACATCTGGATCATCTGGATTTCAGTAGAAGGTCAAACTATCATTCCTATCATTATAGGAAGATTTGGTGTTCCAAAATAGACAAAATTATGGACACACACACACACACACACACACACACACACACACACACACACACACACACACACACACACACACACACACACACACACACACACACACACCATAATTATGTCTGTAACACGATTGTACCCTTTCTTTATTCTTACATTGTTTGTTCCAATATGAGCAGCTGCCAAAGCCAATTGTGAAAATAATATCTTACATGGCCAAAAAAAAACAACAACAATTAATTATTTTCCACCTACACACCTCTTAGATCAAGAAATGAGACTTTCTCTCTACCCGTTATTGAACCAAACAAGGCTTTCTAAAGTCTATTACCACGGCTGATTAATTCACTCTGTGCAATTCCCTCCTAAAAACAGTTCAGTGTTTCCAAAAATGTCAGGAAAGGAAACTTTATTCAAGTTCCTGTGGATCATCATGGAAAGCCACTAATCGGAATTTACAGAAACGTCAAAGTTTTGTGCAAAATGGACGTGTATGGAACAGCGATAAAGTTGAATAATTGTTAAATTTTTTTCTACTTGTCTACTTTTTTTTTAGTAGACAAATATTAAACCAAATGAATGAACTTTCACTCATTTTTATTAGTCGTGTCTATAGCACAGTGGTTCCCCAGGCCCTCTCTCATGTGCAGCATCCAAACCGGCCGTTGATATTTTGTGAGCGGTAAGTTCTTCTGTAGTTGTGGAAATGATTAACAGCGACCTCTTATAACCAGTGTACGACACAAATCTCCACATTTGCTTTCAAACTATGTGTGCTTGTCAAATACCAGTCCGAAGTTTGGACACACCTTCAAATTCCCAAACTATGAAATAACACATACTATATAGAATTATGGAATGAAGTAACAACAACAACAACCAGTTGTTAAAGTATATGTACTGTAAAATTAAGGACATTTCAAGCACCATGATGAAACTGGCTCTCATAAAGATCGTCGTGATATTTCTGCTGGGGCATTAACACACACACTTTGGGAGATGTTTAGGATCTGCGTTAGCGTGTTAAAGACAAAGCAAAATATTGGACCTTTAAGCTGAAATGTGCCACAAGACAAGTTAGATTTAAGTGAAATGTCGAGCTTTAAAAGGTAATTAACAGCACATTTTATTGCTTAACACAAAGGTGGAACAGATCTGAACTGAAACATGTCATTTAACCCACAGTAAAATCACATCATGGGGAAAAGGAGCAACGGTTCAATATCATCCCCCCACACCCACATGATAGATCACGACACCCTTGGATAGCACTCCTCTGCGTTTCATCTGAAGTTTAGGCTTCAGCTCATCATTAAACATCTCACTATACAAGCACTGTTGATTGTTGAACCTTTTTTCCTGATAATGCTCCACAGAAAGCTTAAATTTTTCAGCTGATGTTTGAATTTTGAACTTTTTCATTGTGGGCAATAGAGGATGTTTGCACATGTTTCCACACTCTGCCGTTTACTCTCAGGCTCGTAGTGATGAATCCGTGTCTCGTCACCGGTAACGATTCTCTATAAGAAACTTTCACCTTTCTTAGAGTATCGGTCCGAATTTTGTTTGCAGATATCTGAACGCTTCTGTTTATGTGAGTTTTTCAGGCACCAGTCCACAAAAAATAACCACTGCACGCTGCTCTTCTTTCACGCAAATCACAAGTGGGACACCCATTTCTGCTCGCACCGCAGTTCCCAATGAACTGATGTAACACGTTCACACCTGCACTGGAGCGACCTGGGGACACAGAAAGTGATGAAAAGACCAACAGAAGCTTTAATAGAACTGGAGTGCGGATAATTTTTGACTCACCCTCGTTATTCAATTGTACTTGCATTTCCTTTTTTGTTGTTGTTGTTGTCAAATGGCTTAACAGCCCTAACCCACCACATTCAGAATCATTTATTGTCTTTAGGCGAGAGACATGTTACCTGGTTATCAATGTGTCAGTCATGCGTTAATGTAAATTTTCTATAAACGTCTAAGAATTTATGTATTTTTATGACTGTTTCCAACATAACATTTCCAATTTAATAATAATAATAATAATAATAATAATAATAATAATAACCTTCATGTAAAATTCATGCTTTTTAGATGGATGAATATTAGCGTGTGTGTGTGTGTGTGTGTGTGTGTGTGTGTGTGTGTGTGTGAGGGAGTGGGTGGGTGGGTGGGAAGAAAATGTATGCAAGGATGAGTGAGCATGTGTGTCCGTGATTTTTGGAGTGTGAGTAATGTATGTCTGGCCTTGGAACTGCTCCGGTCCAACCGTGCCATATTTCACATGAATATTTCACTGCTAATGTCTCTTTAATGCAGAGGGAAAAAGCATGTCACTGTCACTCACACACACACACACACGCACACACGCACACACGCACACGCACGCGCACGCACACACACACACACACACACACACACACACACACACACACACACACACACACACACACACACACACACACACACACACACACACACACACACACACACAGGATGTGACATGCTAAGAGAGCTGTCATCAAGGACACAGTCACCCTTCTGTAGAGAGAAAGAACACACTGATGGACGGTCACAGCCAGAGTTCAGAGAACATAGCCATTTATTTCAAATAGAAAAAAAAAGCCCCCCAAAAAATAAATAAATAAACAACAACATCTAAATAATGAAACTTAAAGCCCAAGCCAGCTTAATTTACTAGACCTACTTTACGAATCCTCCTTAGAATCATTTTTATTAAGCAAGCACTAATTATTCACAGCATTTGATTTTGAACTGCTGTGACTCCGATATCCCATCCAAAAAGTCTAATTTGAAATTCGAAAGCATAATCCTCATTCTGGTAAACTGCATAGTGTCAAATGTGATGATAAAGTGAACGCAGGCAAACTTTCTTATCTTATTTATCAGCTCCATCTTTGGAAAATCTGTATAATTAAACTCACACCTCATCAGAGTTTCGTGTTCTATTTGTAGATCATTTTACAGTTTCCAGCAATTATCTCTAGAAAGAAATAAAATTATCTGCCAACAGTTAGAAATAAAAACAATATGTTGAGAAATAGGTTGAATAACCTTATATTTGGTTTATTGTCATTTTAGAATAAAAATTAATAGATCCAATTAAATCTAATAAAATCTTGCTTAGATGGTAGTTTTTTTTCCTTCAGTTTATTTGTTTATTTCTTAAACGATTGTATCTGTTTTTATCATATTTGGTTTTATACAGCTAGTGGGTGTGATCTATAGACAAGAAGTTCTTCTCTATGCCCTCTATGCCCTTGGAAAAATTGAAAAGCATATTATATAGTACTCACATTTTACCATAGCAACAAAACACAACAGGGGCACAGTGGCTTAGCAAAGGTTTGGTTTCCCAAATCAAGGCAGTGTTGTTTGTTTGTTTGTTTATTTATTTATTTATTTTTAATTTATATTCATTTATAATTTTTTCTTACAAAATACTTGACAGCAATAGTAACATTTGATCATTGACACAACAGCCTTGAGCATCACTTTGTGATGAACCCATATGATTTTCAACTGGATTTTCTTTAATACTCAGATATTTCAATGAAATTAAGTGTTTATTTTTAGATCGCTCTGCAGGGATATGCTGGCCTCTACACAGTGCATGGTCTGTGCGAGCTATAAAAGGATGCTTCTTATATTTGGACAGAAATACAGTAGAACCTATATTTTATTTTGGAGCTCAGCAAGACAGTTTTAAGGTCAGGAGACTTCAGCGAACCACCAAAGAAAACAACAACAACAACAACATCAACAAGAAAACGAAAAGTACACTTCTTGTTTGTGTCTTGTTATTGATTTTGGTCTTTTTCTTTTGAGCAGGTTACATGTATAATGTATGCAGATATTAAAAAATCATTGGATAATCTTGAGCTGTTGGATTTGAGGTTGGTTCTCTTCAAATTACTTCTTGCGCAGCGGCAGGGTGGTGTAGTGGTTAACACTGTCGCCTTGCACCTCCAGGTTCCGGGTTCGGTTCCCTTCTCTGTGTGCATGGAGTTTGCATTTTCTCCCCGTGCTTGGTGGGTTTCCTCCGGGTACTCCGGTTTCCTCCCACATTCCAAAGACATGAAGATTAGACTAACTGGCATGTGAATGAGTATATGCGTGTGTGTGCCCTGCGATGGATTGGCACCCTGTCCAGGGTGTACCCCACCATGTGCACTAAATCTCCTAGGATAGGCTCCAGGCCCCCCGTGACCCTGAATACGGGATAAAGCGGTATAGACGATAGGTGAGAGTGAGTGATGACTCCTTGCTCTCTCAGAACCACTTTTTCACAGTTTGAGTCCTGGAATATGACCCATCGGGGAAGAAAAACCCAATAGATGTGATACCCTGGTGATTTAGTACATTGAGGTGAGTCTAGACCTGACCTGTATAACCTGAAAGGATCATACAACATGACCGTTCTCCATTGCTCCATAGTAAACTGAATCCATTTTTATCCAATTAGTCTTGTTGTTCTTATTTCCACAGACCAGTTTAATCCCAATCCAGTGAGTTCTCATCACATTGGTTATGTTCTGAAAATGCTCTTTATTTCACTACTAAACCTGTAATGATTTCAACTGTCAGTTTTATTCTGCCAAGTTGACGGTTCAGCATTATCCTTCCTGATTAGTGCCAATGTGTTGGACAGTTCTTCATCCAATTCCAGTCTTTTCAGCAAATCTCCTTAGTTGTTTTCTTTGCTTCATGCAGGCCAGTCTTATAGAAGGGGACTTTCCCCCCCCAAGCAATGTATACAGTATGTGCACAGTACACAAAAGAGGATTTTTTATCAACTTAAAAGACTGACTTGGATGCCGTGTCTCAAATAGATGAATACTCGGGCTACTCCGGTTGTAAAACCTGATTATGGCCTTAAAAGCTTCATAAAAAAAATTCCATAAACGTCAATACTGGTAACAACTGCAAACAAAAACACCATTAAATTAGCTTCGCCAAAATGTATTTTTTTCACCCTTCCATTTACTTTTCTCCCCGGATCTTAATAGCCTGCTGAATGTTTTGCTTTTACTACAACCCTATCGTAAGAACCGCATCCATTTTGTGTAAATTAGGTGTATATAAAAGATTTATTGAGTCATTGTCATAAGCATATGGGATTAGAGGACGGGAGCTTGTTTTCTAGCAGCTGAAACTGATTAATCATTTGCGATCAACTCACATCTTTGACGTCACATGACATGAATAAGACGACACGCGTTCATGAATAAGACAGATTTGTTCATACGTCATACGTCTCCAAACAGCATGACGAATAAAGGCCAATAGATGCCCCTAACGCACAGTGTTAACTGCACACTTGTCTCATATTGACTCAATTAGTATCTCCATCTTTGTCCTATGTGTTATTGTCCCTACTGCTTTGAGTCAATACGAACATGCTTTATTTGATTTGTTTGTGAGCAGATGGTGGCACGTCTGAGCCAGACACCAGACACCATCTGTCTCCACATGGACACGTACACGTGCGATAACAGAAGCGAATACACCCAAGAATCTTCAAGAATCTTGTAAAACCACATATTATATTATCACATCATGTAATATTAACATTCTCGTATAAAATGACGGCCAAGATACCTGGGGGTTCACAAAAAACAAAACAAACAACAAAAAAATAGACCTATAGTATCAAACTCTTAGACACACCGATTAGCACGTACACTGTGGGTTTACTGTGTTCATAGCACACGGAGGGGGAAAAAAAAAGGAATAAAATTTTCTATTTTCCTCTGACTCCCGGTGCTGGCGCTAACTTTGTAAAGCGTACCACATCTAATATACATGACACACATGCTCTGATTTATTCAGATGCTGCAATAGTGAGCCAATAAAAGGAAAGCATTCAGGAGATCCAAGGGGGGGGGGGAAAAAAAAAGAAAATTAAGATTTTTTAAGGAGAAGCATTTTTGTGATATTTAAGGATGCTGGAAATTTTTGGTATCCTCAACCTTGAGTTAAAAAGTTGCACACAATCTTAAGAGAGGCTTTTGTCTTCACTTTTCACTGGAATTAATGCTACTCTTCATCTTTAGTAATTGCTTTATCTTTGTTAGGGTTATGGTGGATCAGGAGGCTATGACAAAATATATTACCAGTCAAACATTTGGACATACCTTTTAATTCAATGCTACTGTATTTCCATTGATGTCGCCTTGCACCGCCAGGGTCCAGATTCAATCCCCGGCCAGGCTCGATTCCCGTCTCTGTGTGCATGGAGTTTGCATGTTCTCCCCGTGCTTGGTGGGTTTCCTCCGGGTACTCCGGTTTCCTCCCACAGTCCAAAGACATGTAGGTTAGGCTAATTGGCGTTCCCAAATTGCCTGTAGTGTGTGAACAAGTGAGTGTATGTGTGTCTGTGCCCTGCGATGGATTGGCACCCTGTCCAGGGTGTACACTGCCATGTGCCCTAAGTCTCCTGGGATAGGCTCCAGGCCCCCGTGACCCTGAATACAGGATTAAGCGGTATAGATGATGAGTGAGTGAGTGAGTGAGAGTGTATTTCCATTGATTTTTATTTCTTTCTATAGTGTAAAACAATGCTGAACGCATCCAAAAAATGCAATAAAGACGCTTAATTGTACACAAACAATCATTAATTATACTAACTGTCGGTCGCAGTACTGATAAGAGTGGAGAGCAGCTGCTTGCCATTTCAAAAACAGTCACAGAAGCACTTTTAGCAAGAAAATACATTTGATAAACTTATGCCATCTTAAACAACATTTTGTCTCCTAAATCACCTTTGAATCCTCTGTGTTGCTGTATATGTTGAAGGTGAGCAACAACGCTAACTAGCTTCTCACACAAGGCTGAATCCCGGATCCCTCTCTAACCCCTAATCGAGGGCACTGCTTGGTGTTTGGAACAATACTGAGTTGTAATACTGTAATACTGAGTTAATGTCCACCCTAAGACACCGCACTTTCCATTTAATTGTGTTTGGGATTCAACCCAATTCTCAAGTGGAACAAGTGGAAATCTAAAGAGAAGCTTACAAGATTTACAGTAGTGTCCACCACCTCCATGCTTTATTCTACTCAACTTTTGGCGACATACTGTAGTACCAGCAAGAATTTAATATTACTTTCACGTCTGTTAAGTACACTGTCAGACACCAGCTCTGCCAGTGGCATTTAATTAGTGTTCCTGGAACTTACTCACTCATCTTCTATAATGCTGTATCCTGTATTCAGGGTCGCAGGGGGCCTGGAGACTATCCTAAGAGACTTAGGTAGACTGTCAATATGAGAGACACTGTGTAACAAATACAACACTGTACTGTACTGTATCGGGTCTATTATAAAATTATAAGAATCATATGGTTAACGTTTATATGATAGAATAATGAATTCTCATTAGACCTAGACGTTTACTAGGTATTATACAGAAGATATGAAGTAGTTTGACTAGCACTGTTTGGAAATATGATGAATTTATGTTGGTGCCAAAAGTTTTTTTCTATTTTTTGTTTCTTTTTACTTTTCTTACTTTGTATATTTCTTTGGGGGAACAAAGAGCGACAGAGATAACTGATATTTGTCTTCACCAAAAGAAAAGTAAACAGACATCGTAACTCACCCAAGGTTCTCCCTCCTTTTCTAATGTACAAGTACAAGGCAAAAAGTGAGACTTTCTTCAAGCCTCTAGTGTCTCTGTGTACGAGTTGCTTCACTGCTCTTACTGGGACACACACACACACACACACACACAAACACTTCCTCACACACATATTTTTGCTGTCTAAAGGCTAAAGGTCACTTGTCCATTCTCACCTAGACCTGCTAACATGACTTATGTATTTACTGGTTGTTTCCATGGTGATAATAGACACCTTCTTTCACAGACTCTGCCTCTCATAGAAAAAATCTTCTTTTTTAACTCCCTGTATCCTTCTCCAGGTTATACAGTAGGTTAATACCTACCGTATATGCCCCGCACTGTTTTCTATTTTTACTGTAGATTCTTAATTATACATGATATATACTACATCCATTCACTACCCACTGCCCTGCTGGTCATCTTCTACTGTACATCAGTAATATAATACAGTTTAAACAGGTGCACTTGCCTGTGCACACACTCTGATACAGGAGGTGGCAGTATGTCATCCCTCACTCACCGTCTATACCACTTTATCCTGTATATAGTGTCTCAGGGGGTCTCAGACTTAGGGCATGAGTCGAGATACACCCTGGATGGGGTGGCAATCCAATGAAGGACACATATACAATTTGGGAATGCCAGTTAGCCTAATCTGCATGTCTTAAGACTGTGGGAGGAAACCAGAGTACCTAGAGGAAACCTACCAAGCACTGGGAGAACATGCAAACAGCACGCAGACACACGGAAATCGAACCTGGACCCTGGAGGTGCAAGGTAGCAGTGCTAACCACTAAGAAAGTCAATCTTCATGTTATGTCTAATTTTATCGCTATTTTGGAGACAACGGCATGAATAACCCTCTAACATGCCTTCCTACATTATCAGCTATGGCGGGTGCGGTGCAGAGGATGAAATCAGCATATGACATACAGTATACTCGAACTTTAGAAGTGACTGGAGGTGTTAATGACATCACATTCTAAATCGTGGTGCACTTCACTGTTTATGGAAGGGTGGCTTTCATACATCATACTGACTGTATCTGAGTACACAATACAGTGTTCTGGACAACTTTTTCCAAGTGGACTCGAGCATGGTAAGTTGATCCAGGCCTGGTTATGGTACCGAAGTGTTTACACTACTCAGGTTGGGGTAAAGTGTACTTTGTGTAAAACAGACTCTAGTGTGAAAGCAGCCCCACGGCTCAAGTGGGAATTGTTTATCTTTGTGGATAATCATATTATAAAACATCCATAATCTATTCTTTGTTTTAGGAATCCTCTTAATCATTGTTTTTTCAGTTCTTGATCGGCTGGTGTTGCATAAAGAGAGCTTGTTTTCATATCCTGGGGTAAACCAAATGTTTCCACAAGACATATACCTACCTGACAGTTTTGTCCTTGAATGGAGATTGTCTGGTCGTCACAGACACAGGCTTGACAACAATACAACTTTTACTTAAAACTTAAACAAAAAAAATATTATATATATATATATAAAATATTTTATTTATACATATATATATATATATATATATATATATATATATAAAACGTTTAGGGGTATGATAACAGTAATTACAGCATTATTAATTATATCAGTGGCAGGTCCTCACTAGGATAGTACAAAAGGTATGTGTGTGTGTGTGTGCATGTGTTTGCCCCATAGAGGAAAAGAGTGTGAGAGAGAGATCACCAGTATGCAGTCTCATGTGGAATAACAGTTTATCAATGTCTTGACAATGCAATAACAACACACTGGCAGAAAATAAGTCTTATATCCAAAATAGAGCTCTCAATCACATGGCCAAATATCCGTGACCACATACACACCTCCACCATTCATGACTTACAATGCAAAATATTCACTCCTATGATGGATATGCTGTTACATTTCACTCCCAACCAATAAAGAGAGCTTATTGAGAGGTTCGAAATGATAGAATGGAAAACTGAAATAAAAAATGTAACTAGCTAAATTTAATACATTAGGTTTTCTGACATGTGTACTTTCCCGTGTCTCCATCTCTTACATGTCTCTTTATATTTTATCATACAGTAGGTGTCATAAAACAACCCTCTCGCTATGTTTCCCAGATTACTATTCCAGTAATCTAGCTCATTTTCACTCGGGGTGACTTTGGCTATACGCGTCACTCAACAGAGACAATCAACGCAATCGACAGTTTACTGTTTATAGAAAGTGTGTGTGCGGGAGAAACAGAAATGAAAGCCTGCCACAACATGGATTACTCCCAGAAAAGGAAAGTAGACTATGAAAACTGAACCATTAAAGATGAATGGCCAGATCAATATATGTTTATTCTTCATGTGTAACGTTTAAAACCAGTTTGTCTCATATGTTCCGAAACTGCGGGGCTGATAAAAAGCAGCAATGTGAAGTGCCACTAGGAGACGAAACACGAGTTAAAATATCCGCAGCAGCTGAGGTGAGGACATGTAAAAAACCCGAACAAAGAGCCCAGTATGCACAACCAGAGTGCTTTCACATTCATTTACTGCTCAACAGTGCACAGATGAAAACCCACTAAAGGCTGATTCATTGTTCATTGTACTGTATATGAGGAAATAAATAAACCCATAAATTGTAATATTATTGAATAATGCTTTTATGGCTTTTCATATATATATATATATATATATATATATATATATATATATATATATATATATATATATGAATTCTAACACAAACATGAAATTAGGACCTCGGCCCTAGGAATAAATGTATTCAATTTTATTCAGGAGACCTTAAATTTGAATTCAGCACCCCTCATCTGGACCCTGTTTTCAGATTTTGACCTAAAGAGGACAATGTCTAGCAATCCTAACAAGATAAACAAGCTTCAAGTGTTTTGCATGAAATGTATGCGAGTGTCTGCTACCTTGTGATTTTATTCTCTCTCTAGCACAAGCTACACGGAATATTAATTGGTGGGGTGTCAACAAACTTGAAACCAGAGTGCAAGAAAAACACTTTAGTTTCAAATAAAATTATACAACATCCCTGTACCTTTAACTTAAATGTATCATCTTGGTGGGTGGTGTGTGCTTCTTTTTAATTTAATTGGATTGCAGTGGGGGGGGGTTGGGGAGGGGTGGTAGTAACAAAGAGTTAACAATTATAAATTTTGCTATCACGCACCCACTCACACCACTTACACTTACTCTGCGTCTCACACAGTCACTTTTGCCTCACTAGCATTCATTGTGCAGTGCTTTGAACCAGCGGCATGCAGGATAACAGATTACCCAAGAGACCCTCTGATTGGCTTTGAAGCCTTTCTTTGATATTGCTGTTTCGGCAACTCGCATCACACACACACACACACACACACACACACACACACACACACACACACACACACACACACACACACACACACACACACACACACACACACACACACACACACACTTACTTGTCACTCACCCTCCCATACTCTTTCTCTGCATTATTAAATCTCCAGGTTTCCTCTCTGTGAAAACTGTATCAGATGAACATTGCTTGTAATTAGGTGAGATGCTTAAGAATCCACCAATCACAGCTCATATTTGCACTCCTGGAAAAAAAAATCGTTTATAAATAACAGCAATAAAAATCACCAGCTGTTTCTCAGTGTGAACAGAATCAACATATTAATGTTTGTTGTATTGCAAAGGGGGGGAAAAAAGAGTAAATTCTGTGCCTTTTAAGGAGGCACACATTACATTTTGTGTTAAGGGGAGAGAGTTATGGAATTTTACTGTTAATACTCAAATATACACTCATTGAATACTTCATTAGGAACACCGCTACAACATCTGTAATCAAACTGGACAGGTGAAGATTTGCCATCTGGTCCTTGCCCACTGACTCACAGGAGTGGAAACCAATGTGGTCTTCACTGTTGTAGCCCAAATGTTTTAGATAACATTAATCTATTTCCACAAATTCCACTTTCAGGACCTTATTTACAATATACAAACAATTTCAAAATGAGATCATTTTTTAAGAAACACATTTCAAATGAAGAAAGCAGTATAGTAAACTGATATATGAGAATATAATAGTGTAGGTGATTTCATTGGGTAATAAAAAGGGTTATAAAAACCACAAATGCAAAAATTATTAGGTCAAAATACTTTTGGCTATACAGTATGAATGTCAATTTTGTGTGATTTTGTAAAACACTACAATCCCATATTACACTGTTTTGTAACAGTAGACAAATCAGCCTGCAGATGTGTTCATTTTTGCATCATGCTTTAATTGTGTGTCAAAAGGAGTTTTGTTGCACACAAAGCATTCTTTCTTTATTGCAAAGATTGTTGAAGATCATGAGTAACATCAAAAACAATTAAGAAAGGTCAGATTACAGAATTGCCAGCCTGCTCCTCTACCAGTTTCAGTTTCACTTTAGTAGTTTAGTAGTATTCAATTCAATTCAATTTTATTTGTATAGCGCTTTTAACAATTGTCATTGTCGAAAAGCAGCTTTACACAATCAAAAGAATTATTTAAGTTTGTATGAAAAGTGAATGTATGAATCAAAATGGACAGATAGTCCCTTAGTCCCTGTAGACAGTAGTAGTAGTAGTACAGCTACTGTAGTAGTACCATAGACAGCTCCCTATCATAGTACAAGCCATATAAGGTCCATTGGGATCATGAGGACATGGTCTGACTGCATATATGTTTATGGTCCCATAAGTTGATAACAAAGGTAACAAATCCCAATGAAGAACAGGTTGGATCAAATACATACAGTAGCAAACACAACAGCTTCCTAAACAATATGTAGCTCATGACTTTTGCCCACAAAGTTTGTGCTTCTTTTGAATGTTGTAACATTATCTAGCTGTATAATTGTAAAAGTGTATCAAAATATAAAAGTTTATCATGGCTCACAAATACGGCAAAACCAGTACCAGTGATAACAGAAGCAAGATGGTATTCATTTGGAAGTGGTATCGATTTGGAAGTGAAACAAAAAGAAAGTTCAAAACAATTATTGTGATTATTATTATTAGCAGTGTTAAGTATATAACATGGTGTTCACACAGTGTCCATACTGCGTAATTTCCTATGTTACAGAACTTATTGTGGATGTTATGTGACACAACCCAGTAGCCATTAATACTTTTCCTGCAACGTTACTGTCCCTTTTTTGACGTCAACATTCTCCAAAAATCTACTGAGCACATTTAGTTTACTCTCGCCAGCTGCTGTTTTACAAACCCATTACTTTCGCTTTGCTTACGTATCACTTATTACAGGAAGATTTTTTTTCCACTTTTCACTTAGTGTTGAAAGTTCAACACTTGAACTTGAACGTTCAAAGCTTCTAAACGAAGGATATGCAGCAGTTTTCAAATTGTTGCAGACAACCTTGCGTTTCAGAGGGAAATAATTTGCCTAAATGGGAATACAGTAAGTTCAAAAATTCGGATGGAGATTCTTTCTTTTAAAAGGAGTGCATGTGCATGCTATATAACCCTGTGAACACCGAACACACGTCCAAAGAAACTGGCAATACTTATTAAATATATCTTATTACTTTATTGAGTAACTTATAAATTAATACATGAATAAACAAACATATTCTGTACTGTATGAAAAATAAATGCTTTTGGTCCTTTTTTTTTTTTTTTTTACATATATTAGGCTTCATTACACAGCCTATTTGAATCATAATCTTAGTCTATTTGAATTCTTGGTTAAAATCAACGACATAGATTTTCATTTAAATCAATCAACACTAATTGTTAGCACTGGTAGCAAGCTAATTAGTTATTCGCAAGGTAGCATCAATAATGGTGATTACTGATGCCTGGAGGTTAAATGATACATGACAACGAGGTCCGTATTTCATATATAAATTTTTATGATAAGAAGTAACATAACAAAAAGAGTATGATAACAAAAGTACACGTTATTAATACTGACTTTTTGGACACCTTGTAGCGTGATGTTCACAAGGGTGAATGGTAGAATTCTGGAGAGAAACCTACAATGATAACCCTGGCTGTTTTATCTATTTCTGCAGAAATACTCCACAAGCTTTTGGTTTAATCTGTTTATCAGACTATTGAAATAACCTGAGAAAAATATTCTGTTCTTTTTACATTTTTTGTTTGATTTTATTATTATTAAATGATTATCCAATGTTTCATGTTTATACAGTATATAGTGAGAGCAAGAGCGATGGAGAGAGAGAGAGAGAGAGAGAGAGAGAGAGAGAGAGAGAGAGAGAGAGAGTATACATCCAATATGTCCTTTGCTGTCCTCTCAAAGGCACTTGGCTGCACAAAACACACTGCAGCTGATCTCTGTACCTGACCGATGACCTCTGCTTATGTAATCAATACAACAGTGCACAAATAGATCTGTTAGCGTTAGCAAAGCATGCACAGACATTCTATCTGCTGCAGTAAGAAGAAGAAGAATATTATTCCAATAAAGGAAAAAAAGTATCACATGGTGAAAAAAATGTATACATACAGTAATTTAAAAAAGTTAGTACCCCATTATTTTAACTTGAAGTTTTGTTGTGTAAAAACAGATAATCATCTGATTGTAACACGTCTTAGGCAAATCCAACCTGCGACATGTAACTTTTTTCACCACGGCATTATTTTTTCATCAAAACTGAAGCCAAAAAAAATTAATAAATAAAAATGTGGACAATACCAAGTACCCCCATGATTCAAAAGCATGGAGATCCATCCATTATTTAGTAGCAATAACTTGAAGCAGTAGTATCCTGTATGACTTTATCAGTCTCTCAGATCGTTTTTGGTCCATTCTTCTTTACAACATTGCTTCAGTTCATTGAGGTTTTTGGGCATTTGCTTATGCATAGCTCTGTTAAGGTCCAGCACCCTTACTGGTGTGCTTCAGATCAATGGACTGTTTCATGAACCAATTTCGATTAAGCTTTAGCTGTTGGACAGATGGCCTCACATTTGCCTCAATATTCTAGTATACAGAGGAGTTCATGGTCAACTCAGTGACTGAAGGGGCCCAGGTCCTGTGGCTGCAAAACAAACCCAAGTCATCACCAAGTCAACAGAAACAATATGAGGTGTTTCTCTTGAAACAGTGTTTGGTCCTGGGGGTAGGGGGTTAACGCCAAACAACTCCACTTTGGTGGACAGAAGAGGCTTTCTCCTGGCAACCCTGCCAAACAAACCGTACTGTTTCAGTCTTCTTCTAATTGTGCTCTCTTGAGAATGAGCAAGTGAATACATTTTAATGCTGTATTTGGGTTCCTACATTATTCACAATACCATTTGACTACCTGCAGATAGCGACACCAGTGTGATTTAGCCCTCTCTGCCTTATCTCTCTATCTCTAAAAATACTGATGCAGAAGAACTTTAGTCTTTCAATCAGCCAAGCTCAGGCATTTCCTCAACTGTACACTAAGAAAGATCAGATTCCCAAGCTTCAGTATTAATGCTAATTTAATGCTACTTTAGTGTTTTTCAACTTATAGATGGCTAAGTAGTAAAGCATAACTCAGAACAAGACTGTCATATATTTGCATTACATTCTTGATGTTTAGCATTTGTGTTCTTTACTACTTCTATGTTGGACTTCTAATTAACATGATATTGAACTTTCCTGGAAAAGGGTGAGCGGGAAAAGAAGTTCTTTGTTTTTATGAACATGTGTGAATGCCATTGTACTGTAACTGTGGCCTTGTGATGTCAACAGTCAATCTATTACACAAATGACAAAATACAGTGCCAATTAGCAAATTATAGATTTTCAAGTGTGTTATAAGGTGGAATTTTGTCATTATAGGTTCTTTAATTGTTCTTCTCATCTCATCATCTATACCGCTTTATCTATTCCAAGAGACTTAGGTACAAAGTGGGGAACGCCCTGTACGGGGTGCTAATCACAGGACACACACACACTTTCTCACACGCTATGGGTTTTTCTCACACACACTTTCTCACACACTATTTCAGTTTGGGAATTTGTAAGTCTTTGTGGGAGGAAACTTGAGGAAACCTACCATGCATGCGGAGAACATGCAAACTCCATGCACACAGGCGTGAGCCTGAATAGAAGCCAGAGGTGCAAAGCCACAGTGCTTACCACTACACCACAGTGCCGCCAGTTGTCCTTTTGGATAGTTAATTATCCAATGGAGCCTTAAACAACCATTCAAGTCCCCCATTTTTTAAAAATGTTTTTGCAGGTCAGACTTTCAGACCCCAATGGATATTCAATTCATTTCAATTTAATTTTATTTGTATAGCACTTTTATCAATGGTCATTGTCACAAAGCAGCTTTACAGAATCCAAAAGAAAATTAGGGAAATGAGTATGAAATGAGTGAGGAATTATGTGTAAATCAAAATGATCAGATTGTACATGATGAGCAAGCCGAAAGTAACGGTGGCAAGGAAAAACGTCCTGACATGGCAATAAGAAGAAACCACGAGAGGAACCAGACAGATAATAATAATAATAATAATAATAATAATAATAATAATAATAGTTATTATTATTACCCTAATACCCCTAACTGGGATATGCAAAATTATTTTGGAAGCTGGGGTCAACCAGGATGCAACACCCCTGGAGCAGATAGAGTTAATGGGCTTGCTGAAGGGCTTAACCGTGCCGGTGCTGGGGCTTGAACCCCAACCTTCCAATCAGTAGCTAAGTAACCCACAGCCTTAACCGATTAAGCCACCGCTGCCATAGCCAGGTTAGCTACAGCCAATGGATTCATTTTTAAAGCAGCATGAAAAGTATTATAAGTCAAGTTATGGTAATGAAAAGCTTAAGCAGAAGGAAGTAAAATTGAAGAAAGAGAAATGGAGATATAAAATGTGAACGAGAGCCAGCATAGGGAAGGATAAGTGGTGTGGAGAAGGGGCAGAAGGCACACTTGTCTCTGTACTGGTTTGGCCTGAGCTGTATATTGATATACACGAAATGAAGAAGAAATGTAAAAAATCAAAAGGAATGAGAAAGAGAGAGAGAGAGAGAGAGAGAGAGAGAGAGAGAGAGAGAGAAATAATCAGGTGTGAAAGTGACTGTGTGTGTGAGGACAGAACAAGGGTAAATTAACCTTTCAGTGATTAAGAGAGTGATACCTCGTTAAGCACATTACAGCTCTGACCCCTTTAAACACACACACACACACACACACACACACACACACACACACACACACACACACACACACACACACACACACACACGCTCACACATATCCACTCACCCTGCATGTACACTCTGCACACATTGTGCCTAAGAGCCTAATGATGACTTCCTTTTGGCCCTGGTACCCTGTCTCAGTGTTTAAACACCCTGACTCACAGGTTAACTCAAATCTCATTAGGCTGCTCTCTGCTCTCGTTCATGGAATGAATAATGTGCCACTAAGCGTGTACTTACAGTCCCTGCTATTTAAAGCTTCTTTCTCTGTCCCGTTATCCCTCCATCCTCCACGTTTCAAGGTCTCTCGCTTCTTGATGTTGTCTTTGCCCATCCATTTCTGTCTCTGTCTCTGTCTCTATCACACTTGCTTTCTTTTTAAAATTTTTTTTATCTCTGATAGTCTTTCTACTGTACGTACTCACCAATGAGAGGTCCAAAAGTCTGAATCCTATTTTTATCAAGGAACTCCAAACACATTCTCTTCTGAGTAACACTGTACAGAGTTCAATCACAATACAGTAAAGAGTTTGGAATGTATTGAAATGTATTATGTCCGAACTCTGAAGCTGCAACTATATGCTTACCAGTTAAATTACTTTTAATTCAGCACCCCGCAATATGTACAATCAGTATGTTACTATGTAAAGCATTTTAGAGAGTAATATCTAATAGAATGAATCTGATATGCTCACGTTATCCAATTCCTCTTTACCATATCTCTCCTTTGCACATCTTTTTCTATCCAGGACTGGAATTAGAGAGAGAAAAATTTGAGGAAATAGGGACTCATCACACAGATGCACAAATGACGTATGCTCAAAATGCTGACCTGTGAGTGACAGGAGTCACAGTACGTGTGTGAGAACAGATTGGTGGTGTAATGGTCCTGGCTCGGTGTAACTATCTGGAAATAGATCCGACCGACGTCATAACAACCAACACTTATCATTTAACAGTAGTCCAAACACACACACAAGCACACACGTACAGACATGAACACCCACCCACATGCAGAATATATTCAGTTTGTAGGAGGTCAACCTGGTCACATGACCACAGCAAGACATTTGGGGTCAGAGTAATTTAATGATGATGCTTAATCCCATCATTAATCCTAAATCTTAACCAGATTAAGCACACAGGCAAACGGGCGGGCGGGCGGGTGGACGGACACACACACACACACACACACACACACACACACACACACACACACACACACACACACACACACACACACACACACACACACAAATCCCACATTTTAGAGTATCACTGGATATTACTAAACGTTAAACACAAACCACAGTCAGTGCTTTCTCCATAGTTTACAGATTATTATTATTATTATTATTATTATTATTATTATTATTATTATATACAACTTTCTTTCAAACCTTTCTGACGAAACCCTCCCATTTTCACCCAGGCTTGGGTCCAGGACTGCATCCAGTGGCTGGTTTGGTATTATTATTATTATTATTATTATTATTATTATTATTATTATAAATAATAATAATAATAATAATAATAATAATAATAATAATAATAATAATAATAATAATATAAATTTGCTGTAGCTGTTACTTACTTTTTATATTGTAATTGTTTGTGTGTGCATGTGCATGTATGTTAGTGTGTGAAGATTCTGGAGCAGCTGATCAAACACACTTCATCAGACAAGCATCACCATCCTTTCATATTCTGTACTGATCTGTACACACACACACACACACACACACACACACACACACACACACACACACACACACACACACACA
>JAAGKR010006448.1:0-42839 GCA_011419295.1 Clarias macrocephalus
TCAATCACTTTAGCGTCTTTGTTCACCAAAAATTTCATCATGAGTCCCAGTTTGACTTTGATCCTTGTATACGCTCCTTGTATATTAAATATATACAGATTTACTAGTATTTCCTCTTATAAAATTACACTTGCCTGAATATAGTAACCAGATCACCAAACGTATCTGACAGTCGAATTTAAATTAATTGGAAATGAGTAAAAAATCTAAAATAAAAAAGCTGTTTTAATAATCTAAAAAAATATTAATTCAGGAAGTATAATTTAATAATAAACATAATTTTATACACTGCCCATAAAAACACCTGGATTTAATTAATTTGATAGTTAAGAGCCTCCATTGGATAATTACTGCAGTGATTAATATTGTTCAGCTGGAAACAAGTTATTTAGTCCTAACTGATGCACTGAACATATCCTGTGCTCATGGCAACGGTGTTTCTTTCTTTCAAAAGAGTCAAATTTTTGGCCTGCATCAAGCAAAGAAAGCAAGTAAGGAGATTGCTGAAACTACTAAAATTGGGTTAAGAACTGTAAAACGCAGTATTAACACCTGTATGGATAGTGCTGAACCAGCATCGTCGAGGAAGAAATGCGCTCTTAAAAACTTTAAATGATTGTAATGGATCGCGTAAATGTTTAATGAAATCAGATTGAATTCAAGAGACTGGGACTGAACAGCTGTGTAGCCTTAAGAAAACCACTTATCAGTGTTACTAATAAGAAAAAGTCTTCAGTTTGCTCAACCATAAGGAATGGAGTTTCAAGCATTGAGGGAAAAGGTCATGTGGTCTTATGAGTTCAGATTTATATTGCCTAGTGCCCACTGTACAAGCAACCTGTGCGGGTAGTGTTATGATCCCACAATCCCATTAAAAGCAACAGGTGGTCTAATTAAATATTAGTGGGTTCGACTTTTTTTTGGATGGACAAATCCCGGGTTAATTTGGCTGAAGTTTTTTTTCAAGTTTTTTCACGCATAAAATTAATACCTCAGTCTAGAAATAAATGTAATAGTCAAATACGTGGTTTGTGTTGAGGAATACAAGATAAATTCCACTATATATATATATATATATATATATATATATGTATGAAAATATTGTGGAAATGGTTTATTCTGGCTTTATCATTCTTTGGACCATTGGCCGTACAGCACTATTAAATTCTCAAATGATTGGTCAGAATTTGTTTGTTTTATTTTTTTTATCTGCCAGAAATACAGCCGGTAATGCAGTCACAGCTGTATGAATGTACCCATTCATTTAATTACATCTTATACATGAGGGCTTGCACTATATGGTGGATGTGGGACTTAATTTAAAACTAAGAATAAACGGTGCAGTGTAGATTGTTAATTAACTTCACGGTACATTAACGTCTCAAGCAATACTGCTGGTCAGTCTGAGGGAGAGAATCTTATGGAGGGGTAATTAAAACAGATGCTGCAGCCTGATCACAGTTGCACAACACAAAGCACTGGAGCACCATAAGAATTCCGAGTTAACTGGAAGGGTTGGAAAAGGGGGAATTCTTCAAAACCTATCTGGCAACCATATTCCGGATGATCGGAACGGGTGCATCAGTCATGATCTTGCTCATCAGACACCAGAGCCAAGAACTGTTTGTTCCTGGTGGTGATTATCAAACTGGCGGCTGCATTTTATCTGACATTTAGTTGAACAATATTGAACCCTAAAGAGAAATTTTCTCCACTTTTCAATTCAAATTTGGTTCAACATGCTATTTCTGTCACAACCCCCATCTAGAAGCACATAGTTAGATTTTTACCGTACAACAGGACGGCTGGGTTAGCCCTTAGTAAGCTTCCTGCTGGACATGAAGAGCGTAATGGCTTCCTGCGATGGCCTTGGCTACACCCAGCTCATCAGTTGTGGCTTAACCATGCTTTACTTCGTAATCCCTTGTTTCTGGCAGTCTTAGAGAAGTAATGGAATGTATCAGGGAAAACCCAAATATATCAGCACCAAGTTTGTGGAAGTGTGCAAAGGCTGAAGGATCGCCTTCTCCCTCAGGCCGTAATGATCCTATCAACAGCAGGTGTTAAATGATGCTGCCTTTCCCTTACATCAGCACCCTGAGGCTAAAAGGACATTAAGACTCGGTAGAGATGCCAAAATATTCTGACAAACAAATCATCATTTGCTTCTTCCCAAGCGATACTGACCATGTTTTTAATTTAAGAACATTACATCATCTTGACTCATTGCTTTACCTACCTATGCTGCCTGGCCAAAAAAAAAAAAAAAAAAAAGTCAAATTATTGGCCTGTATCTAGCAAAGAAAACTACTAAGATTGCAGTTCTTAACCCAATCCAGAAATTTCAGCAAACACATTCTTAAAATCTGGAAGCATAGTGCTGAAACGTCGGCTGCATAAACAAAATCTGGTCGGAAACAAAATAGGAATGGAGATGACTTAAATGCTTAGTGCAGTTACGTCATCAAAATTGGCAGTAGAAATCAGAGCATGTTTAATAGTGAAATTCTGAGCATTTCCACACACAACACAATCAGAACTAACAGGATTAAACAGCTGTGAGGCCATAAGAAAACCACTTGTTTTTGAGACTGATCAGAAAATATAGTTTCAATCAGCGATGATCGGGCCCAAGCACCTACACTGTCGCAACCTGGGTACACCAGAAAGACAGTGGACACATGCATTTGAGCAGGAAGTAGCAATACCTTTAAGACATAATTTTAGAATGAAAAAAAAAAAATCCCCGGATGCTGGAAAAAAAAAAGCATTACACTTTGATGTCACTCAATATGATGTCACTCAGTAAGTTATTAGGCACTTTTTGACATATGTTGAAGGCATCGTCACGGCTGAACTGTTTGGGATCTGAAAAATGCCTTCGCAATTTTGCATCCTCATTGTCTTGAGATCTCATTAGCCCGGTGTGGATGTGATCGTATACATTTACTAGGAGAAGTATATCAAAATCCATGAGGTGGGTTTTGCAAACAATTCAAAATACTTCACAGACTTCCTGTTGAGTAGAGCCCAAGACATGTACGGTGAAAGTTGCTCAGCTCAATAAGATGTAAATATGTACCACACATATGTTTTGTATGCATATGTGCAAGTGTGTATGCGCTATGCAGCAAAATCTCATGCGACAGCTCCAGGCCACGCCCAAGGCCCACTCGCTCAATGGCAGCAGATTCCAAATTGTGTCCTGATTATTATGAGATTTCGAGCATGTTAAGCCCCTCCACTAAAAAGAAAATGTTCCGCTGAGCAAAAAAAAAATTCTTAGAATAACAATGGGGCTGATGTTCTAGTGTTTGGGCCCTAAAAATGTATTAATTTTGCTAGGCAGCATAAAGATTGGAGCAATACATTTTTTTTCCTGATGAGTCCAGATTGACGCTAATCCAGAGAAGGGGAAGCACATGAAGGGTTAAACTGCAGTGTCGGCACCATTAAAAAAAAATTTTTTTTTTAGATCTGATTTGAAATGAACACATTTTCATCTTTTTAACCCCCAAAAGCGAGGCCTTCCCTTTCATCCACTTTTGTGTCCTTTTAAGAGTTGTTTACAATCCTCAATGTCCAACTTCCTGTTATTGAGCACAGTTGACTCATTTCTCTGTCTGCGCAGTAGGAGCTAACGGACAGTCGGTGCTTTAACCATGTCATGTCCTGTATTAAAGTAATTACTAGCTTTTTGATTCGGACATTAAAAAGGAGGCGTGATTAGTTTTGCTGTACACTGCAGGTCTAGATTGGTCTCTGCCTGAAGACGAATGCAACATTTCAAGCAAGTTACTTATTACAAAGCAAGCGTGTGGATTAAACCTAAGCCTCCTACTATCACCCTGTGACAGATGGAAATATTTAAGGCGGTAAAAGCTTCGTTCTTAAGGCATGTGCAATTGTGCAATTGATGAGGTGCAGTACTGTAGCCTTAGTTCATGTGATGCTGTGGTGCTTTGATGTAATGCGCGTCACACATTCATTTGGTGCCTTTCAAGTCCTTTTCTACCACATCGTTTGTGATAACATAATAACGTGTCCATATTGCTGTTTATTTGCCACATGTTTTATGCCAGATGCCCTTCCAGACACAACCTTCCCATTTTTTTCCCATCCGTGCTTGAGACTGACATTAAGGCTATGACCCGAACCCGAACCCGGCCCTTCCACCACATTCCACACTGGTCCACTTTGATCAGGATGGTCAGATGTATGTGATTATTTCCTTTTCCAGGTTATTAGGTAGTTTACTACGGATGTTTGGTATTAGATCAGTAAGGCTTCTGCATGTCGTGTTTGTGTGGCAGGAGGTTTGTTCCATCCGATCCCTGGGTGCATATGTTAGTGAATTAGAGAGAGAAAAACTAATCCCTCATGCTGTGTCTATGCTCACAGGATGCTAATCACTGGTTCCACAGGATGTTTATGTCAGTGTGAGGTTGCACGCTGTATATAAATGTGGGATTTACGACTAGCCTGCTGTCACTATGGCAACCGTAAACCTGTAGTTTAGTGAATAACTATCAACTCCTGTGTGAGAAATCTCTAGCATTTGTCTTTGCTTACGAATGTGTGCAATATTATTTTTATTACTTCGTCTATACATTTTATAATATAGTAAAGCTATAAATAACTATTAAAAAAAACCCTCCAGGGTCCAGGTTTACTGGGTTGCTGGGTTTCCTCCGGGTATTCCGGTTTCATCCCACAGTCCAAAAACATGCAGATTAGGCTAATTGGCGTTCCCAAATTGAACGTAGTGTATGAGTGTGTATGAATGTGTGCCATGCAATGAATTGGCGCCCTGTCCAGGGTGTCTCCAGTCTGATGGGATAAGCTGTGTGATACTGTATACGGGGTGAATATACGATGAGTGAGTGAGTGAGGCTGTCAATAACATCTGATTTATTATTTTTTTTATCAGTCAGTGGATTTTCAAAAGTCCTATTTAATCAGTTTGTTTATTTGTTTTTAAAAAATGTTTAAATTTTTTATTTGTTTATTTATTTATTATTACATTTTACATTTACCTTTTTTTTACTTGAATTGTATTTTTTATTGAAATTGGTTATTTATTCATTCAATTATTTATTTACTTTATTTTTTTTAAACTGAATTTATTTTTATTTATTTGCATTTTTGTTTGAATGATTTTGTTTCTGTAACGCTGCTTTGCGACAATCCCCATTATTAAATGCGTAGAATTGAATTGAATCTTCTAGTAAACAGCCAAAGATCCTAAGACTTTTCCTTACTGTTAATCATGTACACCGTCTATTTACGTCTCTGGTTTAAAAGCAGAAGGGGCGGAGAGACTAGCCGCCATGCGCTCTGATTCGCTGGTGCCCGGCACTCACACGCCGCCCATTCGTCGGAGAAGTAAGCTGGCAAGCCTGGGAAGACTCTTCAAGCCGTGGAAATGGAGGAAGAAAAAGAGTGACAAATTCAAGCAGACGTCAGCAGGTACACACACACACACACACACACACACACACACACACACACACACACATACTGATCAGCCATAACATTATGACCACCTGTCTAATATTGAGTAGGTCTCCGCTTTTGCCACCATAACAGTGATGCACTCGGTGTTCTGTCACCTTAACTATCACAACCAGTATTAATCTTTTCATCAGTTCGATCTACACTAGCGCTTCTATTGGATCAGACTACACGGGTCAGCCTTGTGCATCAGTCAGCATATATTCATATTCAAAATATATTCACAATATCCAGAATCGTATATTGTATTAATATATTACTATATAAACGTAAAAAATACATGTGGAATTGCCGCTTTTCCTATATTGAGAGGTATATTATAATATGTTCAAATGTATCTAATTTTATATTCAACAATATACTTCATAATATATTGAATTGGATTGAATATATTTCTTTTTACAATATGCTTATATGTTAATGTAGTTCAAACAAAAAGGATTTCATAGGCATTAGTCAGAGCCCCGGCAAAGTAAAAGTGTGTGTATAATAATGTTTTGATATCAAACAAACAAGTATGTAAATATATTGCAATTCATATATTGCAATATATTAATAAATATAAGCACTAGTTTCCCATATCTGGAAATGTATTATTTAATGTATGCACTGTATTTTACAATATATTGCCATATATTTTTTTCCATAAGAGTTGGATGACTTTTGGTTTGTCCTGACCGCTGCAGACCAGCGCTTGGTGCAGGGAAGCGCTTGGTGATAATCTTATTGCTGATCTGTGTGTCTGTGTGTAGATAAATAATAGCTGGAAATCTCTAGACACTTTTGCCATCGGGTGTTGTTTAAGATATTAAAGTAATTCCTTTAGTGTTGGAGAGAAAGATGTCCACACGGCAAAGCAGAGAGGAGCTGATCAAGAGAGGAGTGCTCAGAGAGGTCAACGAGAACGGTATTAACAGACCTACTGTATCGTACCGTACATAACAACCTGCAAAAAAACGTCAGACTTGGATCCTTAATTGTCCATCCTTTCTCTTCTTCTAGGGGAGCTAGCAGTGGGTGAGAGTGAGCACATGTGCATGTCTGAGTCGGTTGTTAGTCCTGTAACTGAGGAAGAGGAAACAAACGGAGAAGGAACAGGTTCTGTATATACAATAAGTGTCGGGCGGTTCTCTTTTAATAAACGCCGCATACAAATGGATAAAACTATAGCTAATGTAATGTGTGTATGTACCTGCGGTTCCCTCCTCCTGCTATGGTTTTTGCAGAACCCGAGTTGCCAGGGGAAACGGGGGTATGTCAGGCAGGCCACTCCCCAAAGCCAACTCCGGCCACGCCCCCTGCGAAAGGCATTCCACTTCCAACTGACGGCATGGACATCCCCCTGAGCAAACCATTAGCACTAAAGCAACCACCTGCCTTACCTCCAAAACCATACGGCAGAATACCCAACCATTTAACAGGTACACACACACACACACACACACACCCTTATTTATCTTAAGCACATCATCACACTTTTTTGTTTTTGACTCGTTTGTTTGTCGTTCTCTAGACCCTTTGGGAAAATTCTCCCCGCCACTTCCTCCTAAAAAAGTGATGATCTGTGAGCCGGTGCCTTCTTTCCAGCTCCGATACCCACAGGCCTCGGGCGTGCACACACACTCGCTAACCCACATGCACCCCTTGCAGCACGCAACACTCCCGCTTTCCCTTCATCCCCCGAGCCGCATCATCGAGGAGCTTAACAAAACTCTGGTGTTTACCATGCAAAGACTGGAGAGGTGAGTCTAATGCGCTTTGGATGTGTGTCTATTTGCTTTAGTCTTGGTGCGTGCAACACTGCCCCCTAGTGTGTCTCTAAGCCCTGACAGCTCTGTTCCATCATGCCCAGTTCTGTCCTGCAGGCTACAGTAGCGTCAGTGCAAATGGAGAGTGAAGAGGAGAAGGAGAACAGAGATGCAGTGCATCAACTCCTGTCCAGCGCCCACACTTTCAACACACACCCCACCAACACGCGCATCTACATCCCACCCACGCACGAAGAAGACGAAGATGAGGAGGAGGACGAGGATGACGACTCTATATTTACAAGTACGTAAACTTCACGAACTTTACATTCAGGAGGTAGTCCACGTCTTTATCAGGAGGCAGTAGGGTACAATAAGGCTTACAATAAATATGCTTGGACAGTTGTGCATGCTTAAACTAAATCACACGTTCGCTCATGTTTACATCTTCACTTCTTTTAGAAGCCTATGAAGTCAGACATCTTGCATTTTTACAATACAATCTAATGATGATGATCAAAAATCTGTACACTTTTAAATTACACATGCCTTTTTTGCTATGCATGTTCAGTATTTTGTCATAGCCAATCAGGATGCAGGAAACCCGCGACTGACGCCATCATTGCAGGCTGGAAATTTAAGCACTCAGAAGTCAAGCATATTTATGTACAAAACTAGAAAAAAGGGAAGATTTGTTTTTTTGTGTACACACACACACAATAATTTTTGAATAGTTTGAATCAACTTTCAAATATATATGCATTATGATTTTTTTATAAATTAATAACTCAATAATAATAAAAATTCCATGAAAATTTCCCCTAATTTTTCTTTTGATGCAATACAAATGACTACTCTTATAAGATTTATTTAATAAATTGAATGTAAAAAAAATCCACTGAAATGTAAATAAAGATAAAATAATGTATAGATATTCAACACAAAGAGCTGTAACTTGAATTTGAACCCAAACAAGTGGGTTATATGAAAAAATAGCGTTTTATATGCATCATGAATATTTTGCGCACAGGCCAATTTTAGGATCATGAATAATGAATTACCTCCCTCATCTCTTTCTCTGTGGTGTGTGTGTGTGTGTGTGTGTGTGATGGCAGGTAGTCTGGCTCTGAGAATTATGAGGAGAGACTCGCTTGCCATAAAACTGAGTAACCGACCATCAAAGAGAGAGCTGGAGGACAAGAACATCCTGCCCATGCAGACTGACCAGGAGAGACTGGAGTGCAGACAGCAAATTGGCACTAAGCTCACACGGTTAGTGTAGAAATGGACTGTTTACACTCGCTGGCCGCTTCAGAACTGCCTGAGATCTTCATGGCATAGATTCAACAAGGTGCTGGGAAACGTTCCTTAGAGATTTCCGTCCATATTAACATGATGGCGTCACGCAGTTGCTGCATGATCCATGATGAGAGTCTCCCGTTCCACCACGTCCCAAAGGTGATCTACTGGATTGAGATCTGGTGACGGTGGAGGCCGTTTAAGTACAGTGACCTCGTGGTCATGTTCAAGAAACCAGTCGGAGATGATTGAAGTTTTGTGACCTGGCTATAAAATGTGCTCATAAAGGGAGAGACATGGTCAGTGATGATCAATTGGTACTAAGGGGCGGCCCAAAGTTACACCATTACACCACTGATGCAAGGCAGGATGGATCCATGCTTTCATATTGATGGCGCCAAATTCTGACCCTACCACCCTCCAATGTCGCAACAGAAACCAAGATTTGGCAGGTTTTTTCCAATGTTCTGTCCAGTTATGGTGAGTTCATACGAATTGTAGCCTCAGCGTTCAGTTCTCAGCTGACAGGAGTGGAACCCAGTGTAGACATCACGCTGTACGTTCAGAGACGCTCTTCAGCGTTATAACCCGGTGTTACTTGAGTTACCGTTGGCTTTCTATCAGCTTGAACCAGTCAGGACATTCTCCTCTGACCTCTGGCATCAAGAAGACATTTTTCCCACAGAACTATTGGATACGTTGGATGTTTGGAACTCACTGGATATCTGGATACCCTGGAGAGGGTTGTGCATGAAAAATCCCAATAGATCAAAACCCACCTGGCTCCACGTTCTAATTCACTTAAATCACCTTTCTTCTCCATCCCGATGCTCGGTTTGAACTTCAGTAGATCATCTTGACCTCGTCTACATGCCTGAATGCATGGAGTTGCTGCCTTGAGATTGACTAATTAGATATTTGTGTTAATGAGCACAGTAGGTGCATAAGGTGTATCTTATGAGGTGTTCACACGCCCACGGTAGATGGCTATTGAAATCTGTTCTTCTGTTTTTAGGAGACTCAGCCAGAGACCAACAGCAGAGGAACTAGAGCAGCGAAATATCCTAAAACGTAGGTAAAACGTACTGGAGGCTCTTATTCAACCCCATTGAGAAACTAGGTCAACTTTGAACTTGCGAAATGGGCTTCCTGCTGTGTTCCTAGGAATGCTTAGTGTTTCTAGGAATGCTTTTTCCCCTTGTTTGTACAAGGTATTGACATCTTCTCTTAACTCTCTTATAGATCGCTCTCTTTTTTTCTGAAATTTTTTTTTCTTCTGACATGCAGTCAAATATCGCCATCTCTAGAAAGTCCAGGTATCTGATGAATTCTACATGAAGGACACCTGGGGTATCTACTGTAATTAGTTGCACCAGGTGTGCTTAAGATAAGAACTGACTTTATTCAGGGGATTGAATAATTCTGAGACTGCAGTAATCATTTGTATTAAATATGATATGTTGAGCTATTAAAATTTCTCGTTTCACCGATTATTACAAACAGCTTTTGATTATTATTATTTTTTTTAAATGCACCCTAATTCTCGAATAATTTCGAGTGCGACTGTGTGTGAAAGACGGCTGATGGCTCTTTTAACAGTCCTGGCCTATGACATCATATCCAAAAACATGCAGTTGGCTGTTTTTTTTCTTTTTTCTTTTCTTTCTTTTTTTTCCTCATGTCTCAAGGATGTGTTTGCTGTTACTCTTTCCAGTTTGAAATGCGTCATATGTTCAGGTGGAAGGTAACTGAGGACGCTCGCTTGGTTAATATAGTTAAGTATACTTTTCACGTAGAAAAGCAGAGAGAGATTTTTTTATTATGAATACTTTTACTTGTTCTAGGGAAGATTTACTTTTACTTGAGTGCAGGATTTGTGCACCTTGATAATATGATATAGCAGCGCTGGCTGGTGGGAGGAAATTACCGAAAAACGAGCAAAAAACGTCAACATGTTGTACAGTAACATGAAACAATGTACAGAAATGCACCTCTGCTTAGACCTCTGTTTCTCTGGTAGCACGAAATGAGCAGGAGGAGCTTGAGGAGAAGAGAGAGCTCAAGAAGAGGCTTTCCCGGAAGGTGAGGATTTCTCATGAGAACTGGACGAGATGATTCGAAGTAAAGTGTAATAACACGGCACTGTTGGCGTAGAGGCTCAATAAATGGCCGTTCTGGATCAGATGAAATAACCAGCCGCTCTATGATTGTATCTTTTCCTCCGCGTGTCGCTGTAGTTGAGTCAGAGGCCGACCGTTGAGGAACTGAGGGAGGCGAAAATCCTCATTCGCTTCAGCGATTACGTGGAGGTGGCTGAAGCTCAGGACTACGACAGACGGGCGGACAAGCCCTGGACGCGCCTCACTGGCGCAGATAAGGTGAGGCGTACCGTACAAATGAAATAATCCGTTTTCTCCGACCGTTTGCACCAAGCTTTTTACAACCATAGGCTTTTCTGAATCTTTTTTTAGGCCGCGATAAGGAAGGAACTCAACGAGTTCAAAAGCACAGAGATGGAGGTGCACGAGTCGAGTCGACATCTAACCAGGTGACCCTGTGAACGCATGCACGACCCAGGCTTACTCCCCTGCCCTGTAGACGTAACGCTCACCAGCTCTCTTACTCTTTTTATTTTAGGTTTCACAGACCATAGTGCTGATTGCTGAGCAGAACCACAGGGCATTACCAATGACAAATTCACCTCTGGGATGTAGAGTCTAATCAAACTGTGCAAAGATTGCTACGACTAACCGCAGAGACCATGTAACTATTCGGATCCGAAATCAGGAAAAGAATCAGGCGCTCGAGTTGCCATGGCGACCTGACTTGAATAGATTCATTGATCCCTGATCAAAACGGTCACGTAGGATGTGTGTGTGTGTGTGTGTGTGTGTGTGTGTGTGTGTGTGTGAGATCTGGCTGAAATGTTCAATATTATGTTGTGCTCTGGAAGTACACTTCAATATTGTGTCCCAGTGTTTGATTATAACAAATGAAGGGGGGGATTTATGCACGCGGTCCTGTAACTGGTCCCATTTTTCTACCCATGTCGGTGTCAAGCAAGAAAAAAAAAAACATGCAAACATAAGAGTATCTTACTAGTCTAAGAACACAACAAGCTGACTTTTATATATACACACGTACAGTATACTTACTTCTACACCCTAATATACATCATGTTTCCATTTTCTGTCTGTCAGAAGTCATCGTTTTAGCAGTGAGGATTTTTCCACAAACAAAATCGAACCAAAAGTATCCCGATTGTTTTCGTCTCGCTCCGGTCATAATGAGAGATTGTTCATGTTGCACCAAATAAGTGACGGAACCAAGCAATAATGTGTCCGTGTCCTGAATGTCTGGTTTTGACACGTCATAAGTTCTGATCCTGGCTGTAATATCGAGTAAGGGGAGGCACTTGTATACGGGGTATTGAGGTAGAATTTCGAATGCAGTCCTGTCTGTCTGTGTTGTTTACTTTTTTCTTTTACAAGACGGAGGCCAAAAATTCATTGAAACAACACAAAAGGGATTAGTTAAAAATGTCAATCTTCCCATGCTTATTGTCATGATGTATTTTTAAATCCTTTTAAACACTGACGTCCATGTGGATATGGAGTGGTGTGATTTGTTTACAGTCTTGCCCTGATGCTCCTCTCCTCCTGCTGCTATTAGCCGTGAGATTTAATGAAAGGAGGATGCGCATGTCTTGTTCTACCTTTCTGTTTTTATTATTATTATTATTTTGTTTTTTTCCTCAACAATGGATGCAGTTTCTGATGTAAATAAGACTTATTAAAAAGATCAGTTTAAAGTAAGACACCAGGCTGGAGGCGAATCTTTCTGTGCCATTACAGCACAAAATGCATTTCAATTATTTGTGTATCACGATGCAATGATTCCTAGAATGTTCAACCAGACACTCTGCACATCACAAGGTCTGGTCACCGTTAAGTTATTTTGAATCCATTTTTTTTTCGTTGTCAAGTTTTACTGAAATATTACAACGTTGTTTTCAAGCAATACTTGCCTGAGCATCCTATAAAGCCTTTTCTCTTCTTCTACAGTGCATTTTTTAAAAATTGCATATTGTAAAAAAAATAATAAAAATAATTCTATTTATTACTTTACATACTTTTGTTTTTGATTATGGATTATAGTTCATGAAAATCTAAATCCAGTATCTCAAAATATTAGAATATTTCCTAAGATCAATCAAAACAGGATTTACAATCCAGAAATCCTAAAACATTTCAAGTATACATTTATAAATATATATTTTCAACTTGTATATTATGTTAAATATCGAATCCAGGCATTATTCAGACATCGAAATGAGGCGTTAATGAAGACCAGGATTTTTTGATATCAGCTTTCAGCTCGTCTTCAGATCGTTCGGGTCGAGTGTTGCTCATCTTCCTCTTCGAAATAGCCCACAGATTCTCTTCAGGTGAGGCACGATGGCTGGACAACCAAGTACAGTGATATCATGGTCAGCCAGTGGTAGTGTTGGCACTGTGTGCGCAAGTGGCAAGTCCTGCTGAGAAAAAGGAACTCAGAATCTCAATAAATCTTTTCAGCATGAAGTGCTGGTAAGATGGGGCAGTATTGACTTTGGACTGATAAAACAGCAGCAGATGACATGGCACCCCAAATCACTGACTGTGGAAACTTCACACTGGACTTCAAGCAACCTTTGAAGCAGACTCTATTCTTCCTCCAAACTCTGGGAGTTTGATTTCCAAATGAAAATACAAAAATGCATTTTGTTATTATCTGTGCGTAGTGGCTCTTGATGCACTGACTCCAGCCTCAATCCACTCCTTGTGAAGATCTTGAATCAGCTTTGCTTGACACTGTTCTTAAAGCTGAGGTCATCCCTGTTGCTCATGCACCCTTCTATGAATATGCTTTGATATAGCACCTTCTGTGGCTTATCCTCCTTGTGAAGGGTGTCGATAGTCTTCTGTCAAGTCAGTAGTCTTCCCCATGCATGTACTGAACTAGCCAGAGAGATAAACTTATGAATAGTAAGATAAAATTAAGTATTCTAATATTTTTATATACAGAATTTTGGATTTTCATGAGCTGTAATCCATAAAAATGAAAAGGTCTGAAATATTTAACTTAACATGTCTACAGTTAACAGTTTTACTTTATAAATTAAATTACTGAACATTTTCACAATGTTCTCAAACATCTTCTCAAAACCATTTTTGCAACTTATACAAGAAAAGGTTTTACCCTTTTAATGTTTTATCCTGCAGAATGTCCTGATTCTGATCAGACATAGAAATTTACAAATGTACAGCTTTTTATTTAACATCTTATCAAAAGGCTTACTCACTTATAACCTTCAAATGAGGGATTTACATGAACATTTCTATTCTGACTGAGCCATCAGTAAGCTCTAAAAATCAGACGTGATCACAGGTATCACTTCATGCTCATGTCTTTAAAGTCCAAGTCTATAGCAGTTAAACAGAGTGCGCGGGAGTGCCACAGTACTTGTGCCACAGTTCTATGGCTTTGGTCACGATGGCGTCCGTGTTTTCTGGCGGCATCTGAAAACACGAGAAGAGAAAGAGCAAGTGTTACTGTTAGCAATGCATAGTATTAAACTAAAATAGTTGTTTTGTTTGTTTTACAGCAACATCACATGTGGAAACCAAGGACAATCATTTCAAAATGTTTTATTATCCTGAGAAAGAAATGCTGCCTGTGTTCACAACAGACAGCTCACTTCTGGTCAACCAGCTTGAATGAGTTCATAAAACCATTCATCACTACATTGTGGTTTATAGAAACATTCATTGACTGCCTCGAATACTAAACTGCCATTAAGGCTTGAATGGTAAAAGTGTTTGGAGTGAACATGCTTTTCAATACAAGAAGACATTTGGAGAGGTTAATGCAATATGTGCATGATAGACATGGGGTTAAATTTTCTGCTCAAATTTGTATCCCGTGTACGAATGCATGTACGCAAAAACGAGTTACAGTAGACATAAGTCCTATAAGTCATGTGTTCACTCACATTGCTCAGGAATTTCACCACAGCATCTGGTCGGGTCATTCCCATGAGCTTGATCTTGTAGCTCAGCAAGATCTCCACAGCCACGAAAACCAGGATTTTACATGAGCCGCTGATCACCTTGTCCCAAACCCTGTTGAGACACATTAAACCACCAATGCTGATACTAGAATGTCAGACATGGAAATTTACAAAATGTACGCTCTTTTATTTAATATCTTATTAAAAGGAATACACGCTTCATTCAATCAAATGACCTCCAAATGAGGTATTTACATGAACATTTTCTATTCTGACCGAGCCATCAGTAACCTCTAAAGATCAGAAGTGCTCAAGGTCACATAACGTTACTAGAAAGAAACAAGAAAATCTCCTATCAATATCTCCTACAATACGTATACAATACCAGGCCAAAAAATTATAAATCACAATCACTTGATTTCATTAAGTCAATGTAAATGTCAATGTAAACTGGACAATGTAGTGGCCAGTTCATGTGTGAAAATTATTCCTCATTCTCCCAGAACCACTGTTTCACAATCTGAAACCTGGAATATTCCTGTGCCGTCAGGAAGAGAAAAACTTCATTGATGAGACACACTGGTCATTTAGGACATTCCTAAATCAACTGACTTCATTCTATTGCCACATAATGTTGCTGAGTCTAGACCTGACCAACTGAAACAACCCCAGATCATAACTGTCTCCAGAGGTTTGTACAGTGGCCACTATGCATGATTGGTGCATCACTTCATGCGCTTGCCTTCTCACCCTGACACGCCCAATCACTCTGGAATAGAGTCAATCTGAACTCATCAGACCACATGACCTTTTTCCGTCGCTCTAAAGTCCAATCTTTATGCTTCCTAACAAACTAAGGCCTTTTTCTGATTAGTCTCACTAATCAGTGGTTTACTTATGGACACACAGCTGTTTAGTCTCAATCCTGCGAGATAATGTTCTTACCTTCACTATGGTTTTTACTGTTGATTTTTTTTTTTACCATGCTTCAAGTGATCTTGATATATTTTATTTTATTCTGACCACATTTCTTCCACAAAGTTGATGGTTCAGCGCTATCCTTGCATGTTTTGATAAAGTGTTAAAGGGTGATTAACCCAGTTCCAGTAACCTCAAATTTCCTTTGTTGTTTTCTTTGCTTGATGCAGCCCAATTATTTAAATTGTCAACTTTTTTTTGCCAGGCAGTGTAATGTAGCACTAATTATTAGTGAGATGGACTCACCAGATTCTTCTTTATTAAACCTACTGTACATAAGCCATAAATCTAGTCAAGCTATATTAAGCCAGAAGTTTATATGTATAAAATCATACCATGCATGGTTGGGTTTGTTGAAATGCTCATAAAAATGTAAGTGCATATCTCTGGCGGATATCAAATTAAACAAAAAACAATTTTTTTTTTTTTGGTAATCTAAAAATGTTCATGCATTTGGCACTGGCAGCTGAGAGATTAATGTGCGAGGTAGATGGAGACAGGTGAAGCCAAACCATGTGACATATATTTTAAACGCTTTAATACATTTTATAAAACTACTGTGCTTAGGAATGATGCCAGAAGTATAGTAGAAAAATCTCCTGAGGAGACCTTATATATTATAAATACATTAGTGCTAACCTCTGTAGGCTGGACTCAGGCAGGCAGTCTGCAAAACAGCGTCTAAACCAAAGGGAGTAGGGCAGTACAGCAAGACAGCCTGATGTTTTCAGATGGGACAAAAGACGACTGTCCTCCTGGGAGAGGAAATGCTCCAGACTCTTGGGCTGAGATAGACCAAAAAAAAAAAGTGTTATCAGAAATAGTCATTATGTTATTTAATGCATGCAGACTGAATGAAACCTGTGAATAAATATTGAATAAAACCGTACAATGTAGTGGTTGGATATAAATTCCAAGATCACATGACTGACAGTAACTGGAATGAATCTGACTCAGAACACTGAATCCTGAAGCTCACTGAAGCTTAGTTACATATATAGATGGATAAATGGAGTACTTTTCTAATCCCAAAGGGAAATTGTAAGAACAGTTTGAAGTGAATATACAGTTGAAGTTGCAAGTTTACATACATCTTAGGCAAATACAATTGATTTCAGCTTTTCAAAATTCCTGACATTTAATCCTAGTAAACATTCTGTCTTATGCAAGTTTTTAAAGAATTTTTTAAAGAATCCGAAACGTCAGGATTGTTGAGAGAAAAATTTATTTCAGCTTTTATTTCTTTCATCATGTCCCCAGTGGGTCAGAAGTTTACATAAACTTAGTATTTGGTAATATTGCCTTCAAATTATTTTTAACGGGGATCAAATATTTCTGATTTCACGTTTCCTACAAGTTGTGGGAATTTAAGCCCATTCCTCCTGACACGGCTGAGTCAGGTTTATAGGAGTCCATGCTTTCACATGCTTTTTCAGTTCTGCACACAAATGTTCTTTTGGCGTGAGGTCAAGGGCACTCCAGTACCTTGACTTTACTGTCCTATATTAGCCTTTTTGCCACAACCTAGGAACTATGCTTGGAGTCATCGTCGATTTGGAAGAACAATTAGAGACTAGGATTTAACTTGATGTCTTGATATGGTGCTTCAATATGTCCATATATTTCTTCCTAATTTAGCCAATTTTTGTTTTATCAGACCTCCAAAGGGTAAGCTCTTTGTCCCCATGTGCAGGTGCAAACCATAGTGTGGCTTTTTTTTTAAATAGTGGTTTTGGTCAGTGGCTTCTTTTTTGCTGAGCGACCTTTCAGCGACACCAGTCTCATTTTTCAGTGCTTTACAAAAAGTATGAAATAAAAGTAAAACTGGTATAGTTGGTACAGATGTGGTCGCATAAATCATTTGGCTGAATTCTTTTAATTTTTCTGTGATGTCAAACAAAGAGGTGCCATGGGTAGCTGAGTGTTCTCCAAGCTGTAAAAAGGTACTGTCAACGGAGTATATGTAACATTTTGTCCCACTGGAATCATGATATAGTGAATAATAAGTGAAATAATCTGTAAACAACTGTTTAAAAAAAAACTGTTACAAAAGAAGTTTTTGCAAGACTTCACTCAAAGTCTATGTGAATTTCAAATTCAAATGTGCAATTAGTCGCTCCATCCCTTTTTCTTTTTGTATCTGGTTCCTTCCTTGTGTTGTCTCCATCTCACTGCAGCTTCTGCCTTCTACTTCTGATCTACATCTCAACCTAATGTCCTACACAGCTAAAACTCATTATACTTATACGAGGACACTGCTTAAATTTATGTCAGGATCACAGAGACGGGTGTTGCAGCTGTAGGTTTTTTTTTTTTTAAGGTCTACTTCAATAAATAATTCATATTACTGATAATATTGTAATAATTTGGAGTAATTTCAATTTTTTATATTATATTAATGCAAAATCAGTATCAAGAGAACAGAAAAAAAGTAGCTAAACTGTGCATACAAACCAGGTGCGGTATGGAATCGCCAAACTTGTGATTAAATTGGTTCACGAAGCTCCTAATCAGCCAATAGCAGTCCACCGGGTCATCCACAATCTCCTCCATTACCCTGGCAATAGCCAAGAAATCTTCATCCTCTTCACCCTCAGAATTTTAAATAAATAAATAAATACATACATACAAGACTACTGTACACAAATCATGTTATTTTATGTTGAAAGAGATTCGTTTTCAATAAATGTCAAGGAATGTTTTAGTTTTTCTTAATGAATTAATTAATTGCTGATTAATATTGTTTTTAAATCTTTGTTTCGGGCTAACTTGGAGACTAAAATCAACTAAGATTTATAGCATACCACAACCCTTTCACCCTCATATCACTCACTGAGAACATTTTGTACTTTGTGAAAAATAGTTTTTCTAGAATAACAATCATTTCCTTTCCTTTGCATACATGAATATGTCCTTACAGGTTGTGTTAGATCTGACCGGCAAGGCAGCTGCTGGTTCTCCAGCTGGTGCATGCGAAGATACATCTCGGTGTGTGACGTGCCCGCGTGCACGAACCGCATAGCCTGAAGAGCTTCTTTAATATCCGTATACTGCTCTTGCCTGTAACGTGCTACCAGAGGGTGAGAATCGCTGTGCGGAGGCAGGATACCTGGAGAACATGGACAAACCGGTCACCACTGTAAAAATAATTTCCCTTGGACCTCACTGAACAGACACAGACAATAGGGGTAAACAAAATGTGTGTGTGTAATTCCCCTTTCATAGGAAAATGATTGTTCTCACCAAGCAGGACTTTCCATACATGGATCCTGTACATGGAGGGTAATGGAAACCTCTGACTGAACGTACTCAACTTTTCCACATCTGAAAACCATGGAGAAAAAGGAGTGTGTAATTAGGACATAAAGGAAAAAGCTCTAATAAGAAATATTTATAAATACCATTAGTACTCTCACACATGGAAATACTTAAAATCACCTAAAACGCAAATGTCACTGAAAAGCCAAGCCAGCACACAACCACTATTAATGAACAGATGGTTTACACACAACAACGCAATGAGAAAAGTATTTGCTGATTTCTTTTGCATATTTGTCACTTAAATTTATCTGATGATTTAGATAATTTTAATATTACACAAGAAAATGCAGTTAAAAAAAATAATTAAAGAAAAATAATAATAATAAACTCTCCAAACTTGCCCGGCCCTATGTGGAAAAAAGTAATCGCACCTCCTGGCCAAATGTTTAACTTTTTGGAAAGTGTACATTCTTTTACATCTGGTGAAAACCTAACACAGTGTTTCTTTAAAAAGAACAGGGTCTGCTGTGTACCTGTGTACAGGTCCTGAATGTGAAGGTGAGAAGCCAACAGTCACTCTCAAGGGGTAGCAGACTAAAGGGTCACTTAAAAACCATTTCATGGTCTCTGCAAAATTGAAGACTCCCTTGTATAAGAGGTGTGGGTAGAAAGAAAATGTTGCTCAAGAAGTTTCTTAGGAATGAGTGATCTGTTTTTTTTCCACCTGGTGTGAGGAGACTAAGATCAGGCCTAGTTAAAGTCTGATCCAATTAAGATCCCTAAACAGGCTGTTCACGCTTGAAAACACTCCAGTGTGGCGGAATTAAAACAATTCTGCAAAGAAGACATCATTGGCAGTTATCACAGACACTTAATTGCATTTCTTGTTGTTAATGTTAGCACAACTAGTTATTAGGTTTAGGGGGCAATTACTTTTTCCACATCCAGTCAGACAGTTTTGGACAGCTTTTTTTCCCTTAATAAATTAAATCGTTGTTTAAAAACTCAATTTTGTATTTACTCTGGTTATCTTTGTTTGATGATCTGAATCATCTAAGTGTAACAAATGTGCAAAAAAAAAAAAAATCAGGAAGGTCAATAAACTTTTTTATAGCACTATAATTTACGATTTGCTTCTCCCTCAATATAACAGTTTGTTCATGGAATAACAGACCTCACAGATTTATGTATGTATTGTTGCAAAACAATAATCTAGTAATGCAAGTTGAACAAATTTATACTTCGGTGCCATTTACAGAAAAAACAGCAAACAAAACTAGTCAAGTGACTTCTCTTACCTAGTGGATTATCCTTCAGCAGAATTTCAAGTGACTTTTTCTCTTCCACCCCCCTGAAGCCGACCTTTTCGTAATACGCTGACCTGAAGTTCCTCTGAGGATCCTCTGCCATATTTGCAACTAAAGATAAAGAATGCAAAAATTCTAAAGAAATCTGTATGTATATATATACTGTAAATAGCAGGAAAAGTATAATTTTGTAGCATTTTAAGTAAAGTAATAGATTTGCATCAGATAAAATTACATTTATAACATTGTACATTGCAATAAGCCCTGCTGGATCGCTAGTGGATACATTACAACCCAAAACTCAACTAGTGAGAGAACCTAAAGTGAAGCCAACAGTCACTCTCAAGAAGTTGCGGACTAAAGTGTCACCAGAAAACAATTTCATGAAAATTGAAGACTCCTTTGTATGTGAGGTGTGGGTAGAAAGAAAATGTTGGTCAATAAGTTTCTTAGGAATGAGTGAATTAGGAAATCTGTTTCCCCTATTGTGATGAGACTAAGATCAGAATAGTTTCAAAGGACTGTGTGCTTAGGAACAACCCTAAAGCTAACCAGACACCAATGACTAGCATCCCTACTAGAGATCTTTTTTTCCTTCAACTATTTTAACATTTATAATAGAGAGGAACTGGTCAATCGGCAAATGACAAGAATTGGTTGGTTTTCAGTTTGATTGGCCGTGACTGGTGATCGACTGATCAGCCTCAGGCACAAACGATTCTGTATCGAGCGAGGAAGCTTCCGAGTGGTGCAACAGAATCACTTCAGAGTTACATTATCAAAGATCACGAGTGTCCAAAGCCACCAATCTACTTTTTTCTCCAAACTTTGTGAACGAATTAGTCTCAAACTCACTCATTACACACGCTTACACTAGTCTCTTAACACTGCTAGTGCTATTTAGTTGAAAATGTCATGCGTTAATAGCCCCACGTGATTGCGTCAGTATGCCACTCAACCCAGGCGCTCACTGTCAAGTGGCATTATGAGACATTCAAGGCATTTGAGGAGGTAAAACGTCGCTGTTTCACTCTGAACTAGGTACACATTTTCATCTCAAGTGGTAAGGCGTGACTTATTTGCCAAGTTTGTTTAGGAATAATAATTACGGAGGAAGATTGAGATTTTTTAAACGTTAAACTTTTGTATTTGAAGTTAGCTTGTACTGTTTAAATGCTGCCCTTGCTTTTTAAGTAAGAAAACAATTGTTAGAAGGAACATGCTACATTTAATTAATCATTAAACTTTTTTTTGTGGTTCAAAATTATAATAACATTTTTATATTGAATTGGGATATTTATAAAATTGAGAGTCGGAATTTTAATAACATTGACACCTAGGTATCGCGATAATATCGTATAGGAAGGTGACTGTTGATTCCCATCCCTAATCCCTACAGTGTACAGCAATATGGTGGTGACACATTACGTCATCCTCTGAGTTGTTTCACTGTCAGAATCTGGGTGAATGGAAGGCGCAAGAAAAATACAAGGGCGAATCCTTCCTGAGTTGTGTGCAAAACCTGCCCTAACAGACTGCAGTTACAATGCAGAGTCTACCAAATACTGTATTAAGCAAGTGCAATGAATGTTCACTTTGAAAGTTTAAAGTCAGATGGGTTTGCAAAAAAAACAAAACAAACAAACAAACAAAAACACAGATCTGATGATCTCTAAGTGGGTTGAGGACGTTTGCAAGCTCTGTATATATAGTCAACTATTATGTATAGAAATACACATGCTTCTCTTTGCTTCTTAATTTAATCATTTGCAAAGTATACAAGTCCATGCAGGTAATGTCCATGCAATGTTTACTTTTATGCTAGTACACAAGCATGCACAAACAAAATAAACAACAACATAAATAAATAAATAAATACATTTAAAAAATGGCATATTCACTTCCGGAAACTCACATCAGCTGTGATGCCCATTTCCGGTACAAAACCAGAAAATGATTATTATTATTATTATTATTATTATTATTATTTATTGTCATTTGCGTCAATTTGAGAGAGACAGAGAGAGAAGGCTGTAAAAAAAACAGTTACCCGAGGTTTAAAGCTAAAGCTAAAATAAAGCTAACAGACGGTTTATGTGCTTGTTTTGCAAAACTAGACCCCGTTAATATAACTATAAAAAATAAACTTGTTTTGGCTTCTGACCCCGTTAATATAACTATAAAAAATATAAACATGTATAACATTAGTAAACTATGTTGAAACCCACCAATCTGCCCGCTCCAGGTACAGGCCGCAGTGAGATCCACGGGTTTTCCCCGCTTCCAGTCGCCGGCTTAGGTGCGTTCTATCCGGGCATCTCGCAGCTTCTGCACGTCACCGCGAACTGCACTGCTAAAGGGCGCTCTGTGGAGAAGTAATGCCCAGTTTATACTATGGCAATCCAAAAGGGTCATACACGCCTCAAAACATATATTTTCCTTTAGTGCACATGTGCCAAGAAGGCTACATGAAGAACAGGGTAATGAATTAAAAATCAAGAAGGTCTTGTCAATAAAATTTTCTTAAATAACCTGGTCTTCAAATTTATCTGCTCCATGCCATGCTACATTAATGCAGTAATACATGCGAAAGGGCATACATTTATATAATTTTTAAAAAGAGTTTCTGTATTGTAAAGCCTTTTTGACTGATCGTAGGAAATATTAAACTTTCCTGGATTTTCATGATCTGTAAGCTGTAATCATCAAAAAAGAATGCTTGAAATATTTCCAATTTATTGTAATGAATGACAGTTTAACATTTCAATATAAATCTGTAGAAAAAAAAATTTACAATCCAAGAAAATTAGCTTTTTCACCATATGCTAACTTTTCAAGATGTATAAATGTCGATTGAAGGGGAAAAAATTATAAAGACATAATAGAAAAAGTTTTATTAGGACAGGAAATAGTTACAAAATTTTGTTTATCAGACATCTCTGGCAAAAGTTTCGGAACACAGCGCGATGCCAGGAGGTTTTTTTTTTTCTGCTACACACTAAAGACATTAGAGTTTGACATAAAAAAACATAAAAATTAGATAACAGATCAGATTTTCAGCTTGATTTCAAGCCCAATTACAGTAGAGATTACAAAGATACAAAGTGTATTTCTATTTTCCCGTTTTCCAGAATTTAATGCATTATTGCAGTAATTCAGGCTAAAGGATCCCTGACCAAGTATTAAGAGCATAAATTAACATATATATTTTTGAGTTTCTGTATTTTAAAGCCTTTTTGAGCACTCAGAAAATATTCTACTATTTTGGATTTTCATTAGCTGTAATCATCAAAATGCAAAATCATGAAAAAACAAAAAATGCTTGAAATATTTCACATTAAATCTAATTGAATGACAGTTTCATGTTTTGATATAAATCACTGAAGAAAAATACCTTTTTCACAATATTTTACTTTTTCAAGATACACCGTATGAACATTACTTAAAGAGGAAAGATTTTATAAAGACATAATAGAACAACAACAAGAAGAACAGAAATCTGTTTATAAGTCCATGCCAAATTTTTCAGAACAGCAAAGTCAAATTTTTTTTTTTTTTTTTTTTTGCTATACACTAAAGACATTAGAGTTTGGAATAAAAACATTAAAATTAGATAACAGATCAGAATTTCAGCTTGATTTGATTTCAAGCCTAATTACAGTAAAGATATCAAACTGTATTTCTGACTGTATGACTTCTTTTTCCCCCAAATACTTGACAAAAACCATCATTTTGGAAGTGGAAATAAGTATTTGGGAAATAGACATGAATGAAATGGTTACAGATGGAATAACTCATTTTAATTGCTTGCACATAGAGTGTAGTTAAGAAGAGAGTTTGCATGTGTGTGTGTGTGTGTGGGGGGGGGGGGGGGATGGATGGATGGATGGACTAACAGCACCCCCTCTTTGGGGACAATTCAAACTGGTTTAGTATTACTGTAGGTAAGTACTAACCAGTGCGAACCAGGAACACCCCACAAGACCTGCTGTTTTGGGAATCCTCTGACCCAATTGTCTAGACATCGCAATTTGTCCCTTGTCAAAGCTACACAAATCCGTAGACTTTTTCATGCTTCCGATGCATCACTTTTGAGAACTGACTCTTCACTTGCTACCTAACATACCCCTTGAAATTAACTTCTAATGCCTCCAAGCAGATAAGGAGATGGAGGCAGGGAGAAGGAATACTTGTCAAGTGGTCTCGGTTGACAGAGAATTGTAAAAAGTACATAAAAAGTACAAGGTCTTTATCACAACCGAGAATAATCAAAACTACAGCAGGGGGCAGAGTTTTTCCTACAAAGCTCCAACTGACCGAACAGCCTTGCAAATAGTTTAATCTATTCTTTTGGTACGATACTTGTTCTGTTACATGATTGTGTCAAGGTCTTTTGGGTTCCTTGGCACACAGATTTATGGGATGCTGTTATTTTGCAATAACGCTACGTATGCTCTCAGAATCGATGCTTGTTATTCCCCTTCCGTTTTCTTTGTGGAACGTCCCACATGATCATCCCGTCTTCGTGGAAGAATCTCACCTAGATGTTATAGTTATGATAAACACTATAATATTCATCCTGAACATCTATTTAAGACAGTACTGTTAGATTTTTTATTATCTAATTGAGTAATGTCTTACAATTCCAGTATCAACAGAGGATGTCTAGTTTCTTCTCAAGGCTTCTTCCTTACGTCATCTTAGGGAGTTTTTCCTTCCCACTTTTGGCCCCGGCTTCTCATTAGGAAACTAAATATAAATCTCCATCTGGATTACTGTTAAACTGCTTTGTGACCCTGTCCATTGTTAAAAAGCAATATATTAACAATCCGCAACAAAACAATTTTCTGGTGTCACCCAGAAGAGGATGGGTTTCCTCTGGACCCTGGTTCCTTCTCACGGTTTTGTCATGTCGTCTTGACGGGGTTTTCCTTCCCCTTTTGACCTGCTCATTAGAGATCTAAATATAAATCTCCATCTGCGTTACTGTAAAACTGTCTAATGATACTGTGTATTGTTAAATATGGTGGTGTAGTGGTTAGCACTGTTGTCTTGCACCTCCTTTTCATGGTTGAACAGTACCATATTGAATATATGTACATCCATCTCATTTCACATCTACTTCATCATGTATTGTACAAACCTGTTGTAAAAGATTTCTGAAGAAGTTTTACCTGGTATCTAGTACATCACAGAATAGCCCCAAGGTGATGGAAATGTTCCGTCAAGATTAACACAAGCCAGGTTGGGTTCATGGATTCATGTGTTTGATGCCAAATTCGGAAAAAATTTGGCTACAAAATGTCATCTACATGTCATGGCAGAAGTAAAACTTTACCAGACCAGGCAACATTTTTCTGATCCTCAGCCGCTCAGTTTCGATGAGCATGTACCCACTGTACAGTATTTTTCAAATATGACTCTTGGCTGATGAAATGTAGGAGACAAAAAAAAATCTGCTTTCATCTTTCTCAAGGTTTGCTGTGTTGGATATCCTGAGATGCCTTTCTGCTTCGAATAGTAGAACGACTGGTTGTTTACGTTACCGCGGCCTTCCTGTAACCCTAAACCCCTCTGGCTATTCCTCTAACCTACCCTCATCAACATGGCATTGCAGAAATCTGGCACCAGAAACCATGCCACAGTTAATGAGTTACTGAGATGACAGATTTCCTCATTCTGACTTTAGACGGATAGTGTAAATTAAAGCTCTGGACCAGTATCTAAATATTTTTACGGTCATGTAGCAGAGCTGCTACATAATTGTCTATTTGAATGCCAGTGGGTGCATTTTAACCCGTAAATATTGTATGTTACGTCCTCCTTGCTTATAAGGATTGGTAGAGTTTGCACTGTGGTGTTTATTAAGATCATATTGAATTGGTCCAGATTACGCAGCAGATGGAAACTAGGAAAGATTTATCAGGAAAAAACCCGTATAACGGCTGGTTTTAGAATGGAAAATTGTGGTGCAGCTAATGGTTCAATAGTTTTCGGCGTAGCCTGAAACTTTGTGATATCAGTCTGTTATTAAAGAAATAAGTGGCTTATTTATGTGTCAAAAATAACTGAATCTGTGGAAATGAACTTTTATTTTAAGGCATAAAATTAGTTAACAACTTTGTTAAAAAGATACTGGACACTAGAGAAATGCTTAAAGAAATGTTTAAAGAGAAAACTAACAGTGTATGAAATTAATAGTTTAAGTGGAATCAGTTAGTCATTATTAAACATTTATCACATTCTTGTGACCAAGTAATTCCCCAACACCAATCGAACAAAAACAAATTTTTATGACGTTCAATTATCCTTAAACCCACAATTTCACATCTCATCATGATGTGCACAAGAAGGCACTTGGTATAAAAAAAAATTATCATTTAAAATACTTTTGTAAATGTTAACCAAAAATAAGAACTTAGTGTCTTCAACATTACAGTAAATGCTGTTTAAAATTTAACACTTAGCTATCAGGTCACAGGTCAACTAGCTGTCCATATATTTATGCTTTTCTAAATTTAATACCCTTTTTTTGTACATTTTCATCAAACTTGCTCTCCAAATCTACGACAGAGACCTGCTGCTGAAAGAGGTGCTACTGTAACTGTAACTGGTGTATCTAGTGGTGGACGAGTTGGAATAATTTTGGTCGATGCTGCCTCTCCGAGGTCCGGAGTAAGAGCCTGGAGCAGAGCTCGGGTTTGAATTAGGGTTGCTGATTGCATGTGATGATGCAGAGGCTGCAGGAAGCATGCGTATTCCTGTTTTATCTTCCACCATACAGGCATCCATAGCTTCCTTGTATGTGATCCTCAACTTCGTCTTCGGGCAGGTCAGCATCTTGGGGTGATGACGAGTGTCCAGGAGCTTCTGAGACACTCTTCTATCCAACCATCCCAAGTGTACGGCTTCGTCAACTGTCCGTCTACGGCCGTGCTCTGGATCAAAGAGGCCCCCTGTTAAAAACTGGAACTCGAGGAAACGCTGTCCGGCCTCAAACGGCAGCCATTTCTCTTTCACCGCCTCAGCGGCTGACAACTTCTTACCGGTCTTTATATCTTCAAAGCCAATGTAAGCCTTCTGTGCAGGTTTGAGTCGATTTGCCATGTCGTCGTCAATTATGCCCCTGCGAGAAGCTTCTTGAATGGAGATGCGGCGACCATTTTCTGGGTTTACAATCCCACCAGTGCAGGCTTGTGCCTCTAGCAGTCTTTGTGCTGTGATAAAGTCTACAAGGCCAAGCTTCATTGCTTTATATAAACTGAGCTTTTCTGACTTTTCTGTGTCAAAGATGGCCCCGACCGGACTCTGATCGTCCATAACCTCTCCGGGTGATGTCAGAGTAATTGACATGCTGGCAATGCGCTTCAAAGTGTTTGGCGAGGTGGGAGATTGACTTTCAATTGATGTCATGACTTCACTTTTGACTATCTGGGATGACACTGAGGATGAGGACGAGGAAGAGCTGAGAGGCTTGTTCATGGCTACGGTTTTACTTGTGATGATGTCAACAAACTGTACAAGAGTGATATTCCCAGAGCGATACTCCTGCAAGTCGTCCTCGCTGATTACACCCTTATCAAGCAGTTCTTTCAAGTCGTACTGAAGCCCCGTCTTCCTGTCACTAATGACCAGTTTACTGGTACCATCTGAGGAAGTGACGGTTATCTCCTCCCACTCACTCTCCTGCTTGGAAAGCTCCACGTAAGTTTCATAGTCAATCATCCGCTTCTGATAGGCTTCATGTACTGTCATCTCCTTATTGGTGTCCGGATCTACAATGACAACTCGTGTCTTCCTTGTTGTGTTCTTCTGTGTGGACACCTTGTTTTTATCATAAAGTGGCAGAAGCACAAGGCCAGTCTTATCATCTGTGATGCAACGACTCTTTAACTGCAGATAAGTGAGATTATCCTGAGTGTTAGGATCAAAAAATCCCTTTGTATCATCGCCTTCGTCTTTTAGGATCTGATTCATCTCTTCATCGAAGTATCCTTTCTTATAAGCAACATCCACGTCAATTCTGTGACTTTGTTTGGGATCAATGATGCCACCACTGGCTATCTGAGCCTCTAGTAGCCGAATACCATGGCCTTTTTCAATCAGACCTTTCTCAATAGCCTGGAAAAGGGAGATGATCTTCCCACTACCAGGATCTTTATATCCAGTGACGGCTCTCTCAGCTGAAAGGAGCTTATCTTTAAACTCCACACCGATCAGACCTTTCTTACAAGCTTCGTCCACTGTGCAGTTCTTGTTGTTGATAGGGTCAATTATGAAGCCTGATGCTGCCTGTGCCTCAAGAAGCTCCAGTGTGGTGCCTGGCCGAAGAAGACCTTCTTTCATTGCTTGGTAGACAGGTAGAATGCGCTTTGCGGCTTCATCGTAGACTCCAGCGATGCAGGTGGATCCCTGCAAATAGGCTCGAAGCCTGTGCTCGATGTCTTGGCTAGTCAGTTTGCCTTCTCTTAGCTGATCAATGTCTGAAGGCTCTAACAGGTTGGCATCTACCAGTACTGACACAGGGACCTCTTTTCGTAAGCCCGGTACAGTCATTGGTGCTGCCGGGGCTGGTAGCATGAGCAAGCCTGTGCTTGGGTCGGCTTTGCATTGCCTCTTCAGGCCGACATAACTAGTATTGGACTTTGTCGCAGGGTCTATATAGCAGTTTGGTTTCGCGCTCAGGGCTTGACAAAGGTTCTCATCAATCAGATTACGATCCCTGGCAGTATCCTTGGGTAGGTATACACTAAGCACAGGATCAAGAATCCCTCCCGCGGCCTCCTGGGCCTGCAGCAGACGCAGAGCTGTATCTTGATCGATCATTCCCTTTCTCATGGCTTGACAGGCTGACAGAAATTTATTTGCATTTAAATCTCGAAACCCAACACAGGCGGCCTCCGCAATCAACAGCTGCTTTTTATCCTCTTCATCTACAAGTCCGTTAAGACACGCCTCTTCCACTGTCATCCTTAAATTTGCTCTGGGATCAAGTATATGTCCTGTTGCTGCTTGAGCCTCCAGCAGTTTCACAGCACTGTCCTTTGAGATCAGCTCTTCTCTCTTGGCCTCTGTGACCGTCAACTTTCCAGTGGGTCCAGCTAGACCTGCAATGGCTCCTGTACCCTTAAGATTCAGCTTGATATCAACAGCTACATCTTGGACAGTCTCCTGGCCTGTTCTCAAGTGCTCTAGTGTTTTTTTGTCGATAATACCACATTCATGTAACTGTTGGGCTGTGACTTTTTTGCGGACACCGTCGAACACCAGAGAAGCTGGATCGATAGTCGTGGCAGGAGAATCCGTCTGTGTGTAAGTGTTTACCGCGTTCGCTTTCTGCGTTACTCTCAGAACCTCTTTCTGCAAAGAATCCCTGAGATTAATCAAGTCACTTCGCTCCTGCTCCAGTCCCCTGATTTGGAGCTTGTACCGCTCTTCGACTTCTCTCAGTTGGGCCTGAAGCTGCTCCATACGGCTTCTCAACGAAGTACATTCCCCTTCTAGCGCCAAACGCGCTGTGATGTTCTGCTGCACATGATCATCTTGGCTCTGACTTTGTTTTTTCCAGATGCCGAGCTCATTCCTGAGCCTCTCGTTCTCTTCCTGAAGCTGCTTTTTAAGCCGCAGTTCTGTCTCTAGTGACATTTTGGTGTTTATACGTTCTTCCTCGGTTTTCTGCATACGGGATGTCTTTTCTTCTAGAGTTTTGATCTTCCTGAGGAGAGAATCTCGTTCTTGTTGTAATTCGGTGCACCGAGACTGGGAAGACTGGATCAAGCTTGATGTCTGAATAGAAAAAAAAAAAAGAAAAAAAAGAAAGAAAGAGAACAAGAGATACGTTAATACATTAAAGAAATTCAAACTATGAAACAACATAAGTGTGCATACTTTAGAAATTATAACAGCATGCATATTAATGAAAACTATGAATCATTCATAAGTAGTTTTAAAATGATTCTACTATTCTACAAATTATTGTTATTTAATAAGTGAGAGTTCCAAGAGAGCTGGTCAGTTGATTTATGCATTAAAAGTGTTAAAAAATACAAATCATGGTACCTAAATCAAAAACCCCACGGAGTCAAATAAAGAAGTGAATATATAGTTAAAATATCTGCCAGGGTGAGATAATTTAAGAATGACTTGATTAGAGATTGAGTTGCAATGATCACCATAAATTAAACACAAGAAGAAGTTGAAAAAGCACACAGAGTGAGGATTCCACGTGAATAAGTGCTTTCCATGGGAATTAGTGCCAGACTCGGGTGTAGAAATAGATCATGAAATGAAACAACTGCATGGCAGAGTACAGAAGACCGTCTGCAGAGTGTGAAGAGATTGAGAAGGAGGAAGCAAGCTGGAAATCATCCTACGTAATGCCTGAGTAGAACTACAGTCTATGACAGTCTCAGACATTCTACAGTTGATTAGTACCTCACTGGCTTGTTTTAGGATATTCTGCATCTCCGACCGAAGCTTCTCTCTCTCCTGCGAGAGCTGTTGGACAATTTTGTCGTGCTCTACACGGGTACGCTGGCTGTTTTGAAGCTGTTGCTGAAGCGCTGCAATCTGGGTGCTCATCTGGTCATCCTCACTTTGCTTGCCTTGCAGCAGCGTGTCGTGCTCCAGCCGCACAGCTCGTAGCTCCTCCTCCAGACCGAGGCGCTCTTTGGTGAGCGACTCTGTGAGCTCCTTCAAGCGCTTGGTCTCAGAAATGGTCTCGTTGAGAGTTTTGGTTTTCTCTTCCATGCTCCGGTGCAAGACTTGAAAGCGCTGATTGGCCTCATGGACCCGACCTTGCTCATGCACCAGCTGAAGCCTCAAAGTTTTAATTTCAGCTTCCAGTGTAGACTGATGCTGAGTGGAGGTACAGTGCTCCTTTAGGTTACGCTCAAGAGCCTCCTGGAGCTTTTTGCGTTCTTCTTCGGACCTCCTGGCTTCTGTGCTAGCCTCCTCCTGACTCTTTTGTAAAGCGGTGATGGTGGAGGTGTACTCGCGCATGGCCTGGTTCGTCTTCTCAAGCTGAGCTTCCGTCTTCCTGCGCTTGGCTGCCTCATCTTGGGCTACTTTTATTTGCTGATTTAGCTGCCCGTCCAGTTCCTTCAGCTCCTCCTGGAGCTCTTGAACCCTCACCTGAAGGTGTGCGATGTTCAGTTCTGCCCGGTTTCGCTCAGTGCCCTGGCTTTCCAACTCCACACGGAGGATGCTTAGCTCTTGGTGTGAAGATCGAAGTTTGATTAGTTCCTGACTAGAAGTTGTATGTTTAGCATGGAGGTCTGCTAGCTCCTTTTGCAGATGGCCGTTCTCCGCCTCTAGGGCTCTCCGCTTGCGCACCTCGTCATCAAGTGACTGTCTGAGGATGGAGATCTGAGTGGTCTTTTCCTGGAGAGACTTTGTGGACTGCGCCTGCACTCCTTTCCATCTGCTCTCTTCTGCACTCTGCTGACTAAGAATCTGTTGTATCTGAGCCTCCAATTCACTCCTTTTCCTGGCTTCCTCTGTGCCTGCTGTGACTTGTTGCTGCAGCATTGCCTCTGCATGTCTTCTTTGCGCTTGTTCTTCACTGAGGGCGAGCTGCACCCTCCTCAACTCCTCCTGCAACTTCTTGCATTCCCCCTCTACCCTGCTGCATTCCATCTGCATGGACATGGAGTCATCCTTCCGCTGCTTTGAGAGCACCTGTATGTTTGTTTGTGTTACCAGGATCTGCGACTCGTAGGTCTGTTTGACCTCCCTCAGTTCAGTACTGTGCTGCTGCCTTACCTTAGCCAGCTCCATCTGTGTCTGTTTCAGGTTCTTCGTCTCCTCCTCCAACTGCCTCCGGACACGCTCGAGCTCCCGCGTCCGTTCCGACACGGTTTGCTCCAGTTCGATTTTGGCCCAGTTGGCCCCCTCTAACTCATTCAATCTTTTCCGCATGATCCCCTCATGATCATCCTGCTGACTGCTATACCGCTCTTCCACGATCTTCCGGTTCCTTTTCTCCTCCTCCACGACCATTTTGAGACGCCGCAGGTCATCCGTGAGCTCTTGCAGGCGGTTCTGCGTGGAGCTGAGATTCGCCTGTACTGTGGTGCAATGCAGAGCCTGGTTTCTGTTCACCTCCTCCAGGGAAAGGAGGTGCTCCTGAGATTCGTTCAGCTTCAGTTGGTAGCGCGAGAGTGCCTCCTGCAGCGACACGTTCTTAGCATCACGGTCTTCTATGTCTGCTCTCAGAAGGCGTAGCTCCTCATCAAGCAAATCTATCTTGGTGTTCCGTATCTATGAATACATCACAAGAAAAGAAAAAAAAAAAAAACACATCTAATAAAGATCAAAGATTAAAAAAAAGAGAGCCATGCATGAGCTTTAATGAATGTTTTTATGTACCTTGAGCTCTTCCAAGTTCTTTAATGAGTCTCCAAGAGATTTGTAATAATCACTCGAACGTGTAAGCAGCTCTAAATAGCGGCTATGCAAAGAGGAAACCTAAAACAGGTAAATAAAAAAAATATATATATATTTTTTTAAATGATAAGCTTAACCCAGAGACCAAATATAATATTGTTTTGGTTTTTATTTTGTACCTCCTCTATCACAGCTGTAGCTGGAGACTGCAGCATGGATTTCTTTATAGGAATGTTGAGCAGAGTTTCTAGTCCAGCACTGTAAGATGCCAATCCAAGCTCGTAGTCCTACGTATTATTATTATAAAAAAAAATTAGTTTTGTTCTGAACCCATATGGTGCTGTTACAAAGAAACATGACGCCATCGCATAATCATACCTTGATGGTATTAACGCAGGTGTCACCGTCTCTCTGTACAGCATCCACAGTCTCCCTCTTTGCTGTTATCTCAGAATTCAGTGCCTATGGATTATATATCAAATACACAACAAAACTTTGTTAGAGATATTAAGAGCCATCATGTAGCTGTGTTAACTTGTAGCTAACTGCACACTCTATAAAATACAGAATACAGTCAAACCTTTTGTTGGTTAAGGAGTTTATTGACGACGGTGATGTCATCTGTCTTAGCGCTCAGCTGAGCTTCTGTACGCCTTTTGGTGTCGTTAATCCAGGCGGCGAGGGCGGAGCTTGAGTTTAGATAGTACTTTAGCTGCTGTAGGTACGTCTCCAGATCCCCATACCTAGGACAAAAAGAATTTACTAAAGTTAAAATTAACATACATCCCAAAAAAAAAAAAAAAAGTATACACACTTGAAGAAAAGAGAAATAGTATGATGTTCAGTGAAACCTTGAATTGCGGGTAACTTGGTCTGCAAGACGAGCAAAATTTTTCATAAAATTTAACTTAATACATGAGGTCTTGATATACAAGTAGTATGCATGCACTTTGTCTGCAGAGCATCACGTGATCACAACTGAGCCAATGGTTCTTTCTTGGGATTGTGGGCTAATAATTGCTTCAGTACGCGTGTGTCAGTCGTGTAGTCAACGTCCGTGCGCAAGTGTACTGTTTACTATAACATTGTGACCATGTGTGCATGCGCGCACAAAGTATTTTTTTTAAATACTGTGTTCAAGTGTAGTGACTGTTCTTTAGTAACTGTACTGCAACAGCGAGCCGCCTGAAGAAAAAGGTTAAAAAGGCTGTAGCAGTGTGGGAGATCAATCTGTTTAACGACAACGTCACATTTCCACGAAATTTTCAGAAGGAGGCAAAAGCGAGTGTCATTAGAGAGGGTTCTTGTTAAAGAAGTTTGCTGACAGAGCAGTGGTTCTGTTAGTGTGTGTGCGTGCGTTAGAAAATCGTCTTACACAGGGGCCTCCTCCTCCTCCTCCTCTCCTCGCTCGTCTTATTTCAGCTATAATTCGTTTCAGAGGTAAAGTGCAGGTTAATTTGTTTTATTTTATGTGAATATTTTAGAGTTGAGAAACGAATCGTCTGAAGTAGCTTCGATTATTTCTTACGGGAAAATTCAATGAGCACAAGTATGCTTCCGGAACTAATTATGCTCGCTATCCAAGGTTTAACTGTATATTATATTAATATAATCATACCATGATAATATTAACATGTATATCAACATATAACCTACTGAAATAAATTTTGTATTACACACACATTTGTTTCTTTTCCTCAAGTGTATATGATTTTTTTTGTCTGACTCTGTATATAAATGTTGACAATGTTTAAATAAATAAATAAATAAATAAATAAATAAAAAAAAACATCTTGCCTGCTGTTAATCTGTGTCTGAATGCGCTTCCAGCGATCAGAGAGCTGCTTTACATGCTCACTGTACAGGCACAGGTCAACATCACACCTGTGACAGTTCTGATCAATTTGCTCATTGCACTGACGAGCCTTCATCATTTCATCCTCTAGTGAATGCAACACACCCTCCTTCTGATCGAGCTCAGACCGCATGACCTGAAAAGCATAGCCATCTATTATTAATCCACTTACTTATCACGGTTAAATTTTGTTTCTATTGGAGTTTATTGCCATATCAGCTTTACAGGCTATTTCATGGCAGATACATATTAAACATCCAACCAATTTATACCAAACAATATATAATATTAAGGTAGTAAAAAAACGAATAAATATATAAACAAATTAAAAAACGGATAAATAAATATCACATTATAACATGTGGCTTTGGCCGGAAGAACAAGATTGTATACAATCTTTAGATGCACTTTTGCTAGAAATTTTTTCATCTTGCAGAATAAGTTCTTTAAAAGTTTGTTCTGGTAGAAATCGTTGTCTCATGACATTAAAATTTGGGTAATACTATAGTCAGATTAGTCCTACAGTGCTGAGCTTATCATGGTTAAATAAATAAGCATTACCCTAAGAGTGCTCTGGTACTCCTGGACTTCAGCTGGCTCCAGTGACGTTGTCTCTCTCTCCGTGAGTCGAGCTTCATAAACCTTCACTACGTCCTCTGTCTGCAGTAACGCCTGATGCAAAGACTTCAGTGCCTTCAACCTGAAGCAGAATGTGTAACTTCAAGAAAAAAAAAAAAGAAACTGCTTTTTTTTTTTTTTTAAGCCAGTTCTGTATAGTTTCTACCTTTGTAGATAAGTGGAGGAGTGAGACCCCAGCTTGTCAAGTCTCTGGTTAATGAGATTGAGTTGACTTTGAAGAAACTGCACTTTATCCGTGTCTTTCGTAGCCTCTATTTCAGTGAGCACCTGTCCTTTTAGCCTCTGGAACTCTCCTCTCACTGACTCCACATCCCTCATTGTTGCCTGCGTACATCACGGTGACGTGGAAGGTACAGTTGCACAGTTATTATCTCGGTTTGCTCTGTGAGGAGTGTGTGAGTGTAATGTGTGCTGCTTTTACCTGTGTGCCAGTGATAAGACTGGTGTATTGTGCTGGTGCTCCCTGTCCCATTGGGATGTGCTGGTGTGTACTGAGTGCAGACTCCAGAGCATGCAGCTTCAGTTGCAGGGCATGCAACTCACTCAGCACGCTGATACCAGTTATAGCTCCCTGGCCGGCTGTAATACACAAAAGTTGAATGAGGGGGTAAAAAAAAAAAAACATGTGTGCGAATCCAGCAGGTCGATCTACTTGTACTGTGTGAACTCACTGTGGGGGAGCTGTACGACCAGGTCATCGTAGTGTTTCTGGGCTCCATTATACTGGCTCTCAATGGCTTTCTTATCCTCCTCTCCAAACATCTCAGAACCCAAACAATTCCTCTGGTACTCCTGATAGTGAATCTCCAAGCTCTTCATGATGCTGCGGTACTGCTCTGGACGCATTTGCGTCAGCTATACACACAAAAAGCCACAGTATTATATCATCACAGATGAGTTATAAAAGAAATAAACCGGTATTCAGGGTGTGGATTGTTTAGAGCTGAGCTGTAACAATGAGGAACCAGTCGGAGGAAAATGAATTCCAGAACAAACAACACACGACCTACAATTGTAAAACACACAATTACCATGTGGTGTTTAAAAATTATTTAAAATGATACGGATTAGGCCTTGCTATAACTGTAACGCTTTAATGTTCTGCTTACCTTTTTGGTAGAGCATATTTTGATCCATTATATTTTATTAAAAAATTGGTTTAAATTAACCAGATTGAGCTACCTTGACCATCCTGGTTGAGGTATGCTATAATAAAAAAATAATCATTTAAAAAAGGCAATAAATATTCCAGTTTCTGTGGCATGCTATGAAAAATAGAGATGGTTTAATGTTTTAAAATATTTGTTGCAAAAACGAAGCATTTTTTAAAAAACGTTTTGATACTTTTACCATAAAAAGACGTCTAAACCATTTGGAAGAGGACTATATGAGGGCCTATAACAAAACCATTGACTGTTGTTATGTTAAGAAGAAGGATAAGAAAAAAAGATGCTAAATAATGTGTTTTGCAATTGAGTGTTTCTTTGTCAGAAATTTCAATAATAAGCTCTTTAAGTAAGCATTAATATCCTGAAGGTTATTATAAGTGTGATGAAGTAATGATTTACTATGGTGATTGTGAGGGAGTTGATGCGGCTGATGTCGTGCAGGCAGTACTGCCAGGAAATGAGGCTCTTTATGTTGATGAAGAGCTGGTTCCAGACTGACTGAAGGGCCTCGTAATACTGCTCATTCCTGCAAACGCAAGTCATGCATCTCAAGCCGTGTAAAACTACATATATAAAACAAAAATGTGTGTTTTGTGCGTTAATGCATGTTTCATACTTGCTTGCGAGGCTAATGGACAGCGGGTTGGGTGGAGGAACTACCAGGCAGATGGAAGGCACCTCCATATCCAGTCCTCCAGGCCCGGTTACAAGCCACTTACTTCGCTCCGAGTTATCCTTCAGAATCCCCATATCACCCTTACAGATCACTTTCTGCTCAGAAGGGAAGGAAGAAAGGAAGGAAATGTTTGGAAAACAATAATCAGGATTTCATTGTACATATGTACAGGATGTGCACAAGCTTGTGTTACCTGATCTTGTCTGAAGTCACACAATGCCTGGACTTTAACAGGGCTAGTACTGTTTTCGTCTGGGTTTCTTGGTCTTAGTCTCACGATGCTCTTGGATTTATTGACCAACTGCTGGACCTGTTGTTTGTGCTCCAACAGATAATCCTGCTCCTTCTGAAGACACAAACATCATATCTAATGTTTGAGCAGTCAGGGAACGGTCTAGAGTAAAATCTGTGAAAAGATGTGGTGCGTGTGTGTGTGTGTGTGTGTGTGTGTGTGTGTGTGTGTGTGTGTGTGTGTGTGTGTGTGTATGTGTTACCTCTAAGACTTTAAGCAGTTCCTGTAAATTGGGCAGAGGAGTCATTTTGTCACAGGAGAATTTCTTGCGGATCATCTCATGCTGATGTTGTAGTCTCCGATTTGTTTCATTTGCTTCCATGAAGAACTGCATATTGAACATATATGTAATAACATTTACAACTAAAATAAATTAAAACAAGGTATTAATATTTGGAAATGTTACCCTTCACAATTAAATAAGTCATGTATACAGTGCTGTGATTTTTATTTGTGCTGATCAAATTTGTTTATTTATTTATTTATTTGCATATTTGTCAAATGTATTAATTATTAATTTATTTATTAAGAGATTTTTGTTTCATTTCATTTATTTATTAAAGCCCTATGTGGAAAAAGTAATTGCCCCAGGTTCGAACAGTTTTTTTTGCCCTTGCTAAATGAAATCATTTAAAAAATAGATTTTGTATTTACATGGATTATCTTGTAATATTATGTAATATCACTATCTATGTAATATTACATTTTGTTTGATGATCTAATTCAACTGTGAAATATTGCAAAAATTTGATTAACAAATAAAATAAAATTAAAAATATTAAATAAATCAGCCAGGCCAATACTTTTTCACTGTATGTGTATTTATTAAATATGACAGTTGTTTTAAGATGATGTGATAAGGCAAAAATGCATGGACGGATATACATCAATGTAGCTTGAAACCAAGAAAACCATCAGGTTGTTCCTGTTTGGCAAAAATCTATCCTGAGTGAAAATGCCCAAAGCATATCAGTTATCGACAAATTTCATCGCAATGCTGATTCGAGACGGTTTTCTCGCCCAGTCCTATCGAACACGGTTATTCATAAAACCTATATTAGTCATCATCTATACTGCTTTATCCTAAGGAGATCTGGGGCACGAGGCATGGTACACCGTGGACAATTCACACACTACAGGGAATTTAGGAACACCAGTTGGCCTAATCTGTACGCCTAGGAGAACAGTCTTTGAACTGTAGGAGGAAACCGGAGCATCTGAAGGAAACCCACCAAGCACTGGGAGAACATGCACACAGACACTAGGTGGGAATCGAACCCAGACCCTGTAGGTGCGAAGCCGCAGTGCTAACCACTAAGCCATTGTACCAGCAAACCACTAACAGCAACCGATAAAATACAAAAAATAAAAAGTCAGTCAACTTTGGTAAGTCAGTACCATCTCTACAGTATTTTTCTCTTTAAATTGACTACACATTTAAAATATACAGTGAATACGGTGTTGCTGTAATGCTTTTTTTTATTGGTTTAAATTTTTTATTTGTATCTATTTACGTATTTCTAATACCTAATAAGTCCTATAAGCGACACAGACTTATTCAATTTTACACACTAACACCAAAACATACCATCACAAAAAGAAAACCTAATGCTGATTACTTAACACTGACTGTTAATTGGTTACATCCCTGGTACAAACTCAGCTCGTCTTTTACCTGACTGTAAGCAGCATTCTCCTTTAGATGTACATGAATGCATTTGGTGATCTGGAGAAGCCAGCTCCACTGGGTCTGAAGAGTCTCCATGTACGCCTAGGAGAATACAACAGCTAAATGTTTAGAAAGGACATGAACAAATGGATGAATATGCAAAAAATACAACAACAAAAAAAAGAAAGAAATAAAGGTATGACTTAATAGAGGACTGACTTCAATTTTGTCTGATGCAGGGTGATTGCTTGCCAGCAGATTGTCCACTTTCATTTTCAGTTTGTTCAAATGTTTCTCTTTCTCCTCCAAATCACTCATCAACATCTGAAACAAAACAAAAATATACACAACCAGAAAACATGTTAATGTATTTTGTCACCATTTCCATACGTGTGCTGTCTGTATGGCTGATTTCGCAGTCTTACGGAATAGCTCTCTTGCTTCTTAGGGAGGTAGACGTCAATGTTTCTGTTGCCCCAGTCAAACATCAGTTCCTCCTCTTCTTTCTCGTTCACCCACATGATCTCTCGAGTGATCTCATCGACGATGTCCTGAAGCTCGTGTAACTGAGCTCCACGTTCAACGGACATTTTCTGAAAATATTGGGGATAAGAGTTAATCTCCACCAGCTAGCTCTTTGTGAGGAAAACCAACCCAATCAATCAATTAGTTACCATTAGTTACCCAATCAACCAATTAGTAAAATTTACTTGATAACTGTGTTTAATCAGACTAGACTCATCCAGGTTTGTATAGCCAGCCACGTTGAATTCAAACCTCACTTAAACATAATCTCCCCAGTAATGAAAGTATGTTTAAAGGTCCTATATTTTACTATTTCTTTAACAAGTCAACACAGATTTTAAAGTTCCCCCAGATTGTTCTCTCATACATCAAACTCTATTTATTTCACTCCTCCTCCACACGCACCGTTTCAGTGTCTATGAAAACGAGCTTCTGCTGAGCCACGCCCCGCCAGAGATCAGCAGAGCTCAGCAACAAGCAGATATACATCATCTTATATGAGGTCACATAAGGGGGAAATCTACACGCACACTGCAGACCCAGAGAATTTTGCCCTAATACGTGCCCTTTAAAAATCTCACTAAGCAGCACGCTATGCTGTGATCCAAACAAGGCCATTTTTAAGGCTCTGGGTTCCCAGAGAACCACAGTGAAAGTCATTATCTCTGCAGGGAAAAAACTTTGTTGTGAATCTTTACAGAAGTGGCCAGCCTAGGAAAATTGCTCTAAAGGCACGTTAATGAATCATACAGGAAGTAACAACAGGGCCCATACAAACATCTATGGAACTGCAGCCCTCGCACGCCTCAGACAAGGTCAGCATTCATGACTGAGAAGAGCCAAAAAAAAAAAAAAACCCGTATCAATGGAAGAGTTGCAAGTCAAAAAAATACACTCATCTCGTGTTTGTGAAAACTACATTGGGTGAAAGGTGGGTAAACTGATAAACTGACACAAGTCCCACTATATCTGGTATACAGGTAAGCCAGCCTTACATAATATAAACATTAAGGATAGTGGACCAGCCAATACAATATCACGATACCCAAATGCTGATTCGATTTTTTTAGTTTTGTTACAATTCTTCAAACCTAGCTGATTGTTTGTTCCTTCCACGCATGATGCTGTACTGCATACCATTGTGTGAATAGTTTAGAGCGTACCAAGTATAGGATTATAATGGGAATGGCAACATTTCACCACCTCCAATGCAACTGCCAAAAAAAAGTTGCTATTTCAGGCATTTCAGGAAATAAAAACCATAAACAAAAAAACTGAACTAGATTTAATAGTAAAAGTAGGAACATTTCCATAACCACAATGTGACGAGAACTCAAACAGTTGTGTGGCCATAATAAAATAACACTTGCTAGTCAAACTAATCAGAAAAAGGCTTGTTTGCTAGATAGCATAAAGATTGGACTTTGAAGCAATAGAAAAATGCCACGTGGTCCGATAAGTGCAGATTGACTCCATTTCATAGGGTGTGTCAAGGTAATAAAGGAAGAGCATGAAGCAATGCACCCATCTGAAGGCAGTGTTATGATCTGGGGTTGCTTTTCAGTTGGTCAGGTCTAGGTTCAGCAACGTTATGTGGCAATAAAATGAAGTCAGCTGACGACCTGAACGTACTGAATGACCAGGTTATCACATCTATAGAGGTTTTCTTTCCTGATGGCACAAGAATATTCCAGAACTCCAATCGTGAGAGAGTGGTTCTGGGAGCATGAGTAATCATTTTCACACATGAACTGGACACCACATTATACTGTCAAAGCTGAAGGTGACTGTTTTTGGACAGGCAATGTACATAAAGAAAGAAAGAAAGAATTTTAACAATCTGTTTTGGAGTGTGGCGATACGTGAATTACACATAAAAGAATCACAGAACATCACTGAATCGATTTCTTTCCCCGCTAACCTCTAATAAACATCACGCTACAGTGATGGTGAAGGAGATGCTTTATTTTTGCGACATGCCGTAATAGATAGCATGACGATGAATTCTGCTCTCAACAAAGATGTCAAAAGTGTATGATTTGAATCTTACATGCAAAGTAAGTTATGCAGCAAAGAAAATCAAAGCAAAACACAAGATCAAATCTACCTCTGAATGGTGGTTCAAAACAAAACGCATTAAGATTTCAGAGTGGTTTACATATACACTTCAGGAAAAGAAGATAGTCTTTATTTTATATATGTATAGTATATTAATATAACAGTATATTAATAGTATATTAATATAACCGTAATAGTATAATAATAATAATAATATTATATTATCATATACATCACCTAAAGGATTATAAGGTACACCATACGGTGTTTGACCGCCTTTCGCCTTCAGAACTGCCTTAATTCTACGTGGCATTGATTCAACAAGGTGCTGAAAGCATTCTTTAGAAACGTTGGCCCATATTGATAGGAGAGCATCTTGCAGTTGATGAAGATTTGTAGGATGCATATCCAAGGCACGAAGCTCCCGTTCCACCACATCCCAAAGATGCTCTATTGGGTTGAGATCTGGTGACTGTGGGGGCCATTTTAGTACAGTGACCTCATTGTCATGTTCAAGATACCAATTTGAAATGATTCGAGCTTTGTGACATGGTGCATTATCCTGCTGTAGCCATCAGAGGATGGTACATGGTGGTCATAAAGGGATGGACATGGTCAGAAACAATGCTCAGGTAGGCCGTGGCATTTAAACGATGCCCAACCGGCACTAAGGGGCCTAAAGTGTGCCAAGAAAAGATCCCCCACACCATTACACCACCACCACCAGCCTGCACAGTGGTAACAAGGCATGATGGATCCATGTTCTCATTCTGTTTACGCCAAATTCTGACTCTACCATTTGACTGTCTCAACAGAAATCGAGCCTCATCAGACCAGGCAACATTTTTCCAGTCTTCAACTGTCCAATTTTGGTGAGCTCGTGCAAATTGTAGCCTCTTTTTCCTATTTGTAGTGGAGATGAGTGGTACCCGGTGGGGTCTTCAGCTGTTGTAGACAATCCGCCTCAAGGTTGTGCGTGTTGTGGCTTCACAAATGCTTTGCTGCAGACCTCGGTTGTAACGAGTGGTTATTTCAGTCAAAGTTATTCTTCTATCAGCTTGAATCAGTCGGCCCATTCTCCTCTGACCTCTAGCATCAACAAGGCATTTTCGCCCACAGGACTGCCACATACTGGATGTTTTTCCCTTTTCACACCATTCTTTGTAAACCCTAGAAATGGTTGTGCGTGAAAATCCCAGTAACTGAGCAGATTGTGAAATACTCAGACCAGCCCGTCTGGCACCAACAACCATGCCACGCTCAAAATTGCTTAAATCACCTTTCTTTCCCATTCTGACATTCAGTTTGGAGTTCAGGAGATTGTCTTGACCAGGACCACACCCCTAAATGCATTGAAGCAACTGCCACGTGATTGGTTGATTAGATAATTGCATTAATGAGAAATTGAAC
>JAAGKR010006449.1:0-12500 GCA_011419295.1 Clarias macrocephalus
CTCATTGTCTCTCTCTCTGTGTGTCTCTCTGTCTGTCTCTCTCTCTGTCTCTCTCTCTGTCTCTCTCTCTCTCTCTCTCTCTGTGTCTCTCTCTCTCTGTCTCTCTCTCTTTCTCTCTCTGTCTCTCTCCCTCTCTGTCTCTCTCTCTCTCTCTGTCTCTCTCTCTCTCTCTCTGTCTCTCTCTCTCTCTCTCTCTCTCTCTCTGTCTCTCTCTCTCTCTGTCTCTCTCTCTCTCTCTCTCTCTCTCTCTCTCTCTCTCTCTCTCAGTCTCCAGCCGATCGCTGTAAGAAGATCCACGCAGGCGATGAGGTGATCCAGGTGAACCATCAGACAGTGGTGAGGTTCTGCATCTTCTCATCCCGCCGTTCCTCATCCCGCTTTTCTCTCTTCACTCATCCTTCTATCCTCCCATCTGCTCGTCGCTCGCTCTCTGAAGGTGTCTCTGAGCAGACAGCGCTGCCCGAGAACATTCTAATTGTCTTGAAAGAACTAAAGCTGAATATCGATCTGAATGTCCTGAGCGATATCGTATCATATCATATCACGATCGCATCGGCTGAGATGATGTAACGTATCTTACAGTCTGGTAAAGTCACTATGCTTTTTTAAAGGTTTTATGTAATGATTCCAAAAACAATGCAACATTAAACTGGAAGATATTACATCATGATATCGCCCGGCCTTGTGTCTGAGCTTTTTTAATAATGCAAAGGAAAAAAATCCATCTGAAGCAGGATCTGCAGAAACTGGGATTGAAATTTCTGAATGCGTCACTTCTGCAGCTTTTAACCGAGTTGCATTTGATGCTTATGGAATTAGAGATAAATCTAATCTGAGAGCAATAAATCCTGCCTGGTGAACGTTAAGGCCAGTGGAAGGACGGCGTTAGAGCGAGATATGAGTTTACTATTACAGGAACATCCTCCGCATGATTAACGAGCCGCGTGTGTGTGTGTGTGTGTGTGTGTGTACAGTAAACCGCCACCAGACTTTATTGTCGAGTTCAGACGGTTTTAAAGGCCGGGTTCGAGCAGGAGGCGAGACCTGAGGCTTTCCGCCAGCATCATTAACGTCCAGGTTACTATGGAGACTATAATGTGTGTGCGCTTTTCTGTGGAGGAGTCAGTCGGCTGTGTGTGTGTGTGTGTGTGCGTGTGTGTGTGTGTGTGTGTGTGTGTGTGTTCACTTCAGAGTGCTGATAATCTGTGATCTTTGGTCACTTTAAATGGCCGTGAAACCCCTGGGGTTTTTTAGCGGAGTGTGTTTGCTGCAGCGTGTCGCTCAGAAGGTGGCGGCGTCCGATTGCAGGGTGAATAAACGAGACACGAAAACGAGGGATAAACTGTGAACTGCGACGATCAAAACGAGACACAGAGACGCTTGAATTATACGCAGTACAGAGGAGTAAGCAGCACCCGGGGGACATTATTAGGGGCCGCGTGTTGAGTCACGGAGTCCAGAGGGTCTGTGACACGGCCGTGACACTCATCAGTCCAGACGCTGCTCTCCGAGGACAGGAGACACGCTTACGACACATGTTACCTACACAGATCAGTGACTCCAAACACAACACTACTGAAGACTACGTCGTCTTATTTGCTTTTACTAAAATCAGTCAGTAAAACCCTTTACCAACTCTGACGCAGGGGTCTCGTGCTCGTGCATTTAGATTTGTTTTTATTTCATACAATAAATCCATCCTATGTTGTTTGACTCACTAAATAATGAAGAGTAACAGTTCGTAACGGCTTCCACTCTCCTCCGAAGGCCGTCCACAAGATGTCGGAGTGTTGCTGTGTGAATCCGTGTCCGTTTATTCTGTAGATGCTCGATGGGTTTGACGTCAGGGCTCCGTGTTCGGGCCGCTCGAGTTCTTCCACACCGAACTCGTCACACCCTGTCTATAAGGTCCTCACTTTGTGCACTGGGGCGGAATCATGTTGGAATAGGGAAGGGCCTTCAACAAACTGTTGGCACAAAGTTAATAAAAAGTATAACATTGTCCACGATGTCTTGGTATAATGCTGAAGTATTAAGCTTGTCCTTCACTGGGGGTGAGAGGGGACGCATTGATTGAAACACCTGAATTCAACAGGTTTGGACAAACACTTCTATACTTTCTTTTTTCTTTCATTCTTTCTTTTTGTAACTAAAGAGAAACAACAAAGAACAAATCCGTAAATCGCTCTGATTAAATAGAAAAGCTAAAGAGAATCAAATGAATCAAATGAATCAAATGTCATTGAAAAGATTCAAATGTGTCAACTCTGTTCAAACGGTGCAGAATTCCCAAACTAGTGTTTTAGATTTAAAAAACATTTAGCTATGTGGACCCCAGGGCAGCCGACTGTGTGTAGTGTTGTGTGTTGTGTTGTGTTGTTTTGTGTTGCTTTTACTAATGAACAGTCGCCAAGCCCGAAACCTCATTAATCCTAAATTAATTAGCCCTCTGTCAGCTGCCTAATTGGGAAAAGCGTCGCTAATGTGAGATAAGGGACTCTTGTTTGGATTCATGATGGGAAAAAAACAAACAAAAGACAAACAACCTCATGACAACAAACACAATAATCCGTTAGTACAACGACACAACGGCGCAGATACACAAACACTCTGGAGCAATAAACAGAGAATAAACAGACGAGGGAGTTCCTCTGAGCAGAACAATCTCTCAGGCCAGCCCATCTGTGTGTGTGTGTGTGTGTGTGTGTGTGTGTGTGTGTGTGTGTGTGTGTGTGTGTGTGTGAGACTGATGAGATCTGCCCTCTCAACCACATATGTGTTAATGAGAAGGTTGAAATAGAAAGAGATTTCATTAATCTTTTCAATGAGTAGAGAGTGTTGAGTGAGGATGTGACTCACCAGGGAGCGTCTGATACGATCTCATCACGATACCTCGGTGCCGGTACCATTAGACGCAATTCTGTCAGGATGGGGAATACTACAGTATATATGTATTTTAGATTTTGCTACAAGTCTAAACATACTTAGCACATAATATCCTCCTACCTCACCGGACGCTGTTTAGAGTGCCACCTGTAGGATCATAGAGGAATGACAACATTTAAATGAAAACATAGATCAACTAAGAAATGTTGAAACAAATAGATTTCCGCACTGAATCCATCTCTAGTGTTTTGTATCCGTGTTAGCTGTAAGGATGATGAAGCTAGAAAAGATAACAAATAACAACAATAAAAAAATCTGTTTCATCTAAACTGTCCGAAAAATGGTATTACATGCTTATCTCTTCCACAGCATTAAATACACACTGATGTGATCAGTTCTAAACACTACCATCAGAAGTGTTTGTGTGTGTTTGGACCTCAGCATGGCCGGTTACAAAAAAAAAAGTCACTGAAAATAATTCCATGTTTATCGCTTGAAAGGCTCGGAAATGTATTTTTTCATAATACAAAGCAAAACTCAGTAATTATTCGTAAGTGCGATGAAAAACACTGCAAAGAAAATCAGTGCACGGATACACACAGGGAACAAAATACTGTAGATCTTTATTCGTTACTGCAGTACAAAGTGTTCAGCTGAACCGAGAACGCACTGAAACAGATCTCGCCGCATCCCGCGTCTGTTCCTGGTCCGGCTCGAGGACCTCAGGGACTTTGTTCCACACAATTGATGTATTTGGATACGTAACCCACCATATTGAAGCCCATAGTCTGCGATGTTCTCCCTGACCAAACAACGGGGAGAAACAACCCTTGGCATGGCAGATCCACCCCTGGCATTCATCTGTGTGGACGGCATCACATGCGTCCTCCATTGCGTGGAGTCGTGCCACACACTCGTAAGGCCTGCGTTCGTACACTTTCCCTGGCCATGATACAAAGGACTCCTCTATTGGATTCAGAAACGACGAATATGGTGGAAGTTGCAGCGCTGTGTAACGTGGGTGGTTGTGGAGCTGGTCACGGACCCGAGGAGCCCAGGGGGAACTTATTAAACATTAATGACAACGTGATGAGGTGCGCTGGTGAGGTTCCTCTTACTGTGGGTGCACAAGGATATTTCTGAGGAATGTGAGCAAACTGGGAGTGTATAGGGAGTGTGTACCAAACAGCACACATCGGGACTTTGCCACCCCGCTGTCCATGGACACTGACAACGACAGGTTCCTCCCTGCCAGCTGGTCGTCTCCAGGCTGAACTCTGCCTCATTATCTGTTTTTGTCTGTACACTGGTACACCAATTGCTCTTTCAATGAAATCTTGACATTTCATACATTGCCGAAATTAGTCTCAGAAAACATTTGTCCGTCTGTCTGTATGTCTGTCCAGTCAGATTTTGTCAAAGCATCACGCAAAACTGTGTGGACAGAATTTCTTTTTATTTCCTTCAGTATTTATCTGAAGTTTAACCTCCACCGTAAATGAAATAAAAACAGACAAGAGGACTAACACTAAACATAGCAGAGCCCTAGCCTACTAGCTGTTACGCACACTAGCTGCTAGGCTGGATGGTAGCTAATCAGACTAGCTGCTAACAGACTAGAAGTACACAGCAGACTAGGTAGGGGACAGACTAAGAACTAAGCAGGTTAGTAACTAAACAGACTAAGATCTAAGCAGACGTGGAGACTAAACAAACTAGGAGACTAAACAGACTAAGAACTAGGCAGGTTAGTATCACCATGTTAGTAGCAAGACAGACTAAGAACTAAACATTCTGCAGTGGTACTTACACAAGGGAAAACCAAACAGACTAAGAAACAAAGCAACACATTTAACAACGACAGCTCCATAAAACACATGCTAACGTAAAACAAGCACAAACTAAAACAAAACCAAACTAAAGTAAAGCCCACATGACAATAACAACGCTCGACCCAGTGTCCCAGAACAAACAGCTACCTATAGAGGTGTCTAATGAGCCACCTCGGTTCAGGTGAGCACTCTCATCCCCTGACCGAGGTGCCTTCTGGGAAACTGAGTCTACAAACAAACTACTGTACAAAACAAACCAACTCAAAAACAATGCCACCTAGTGGTGAACCCTCACAACGAGCGCCGAAGCAGCATGGCTTACTCCAAAAAAAGTCACCTTCAAGCATGATCAATGTATCTTTATTTCTCCTGCGGGAAGTTTCAAACCAGTTCATCTAATATGTTCCTAAACCATCGAGCTAATAAAAAGCAGTGATGTGAAGTGGGACTACAAGGTAAAACACGGGTCGATATCACCGAGGTGAGGGCGTGTACAATACCAGACCTGAGAGCCCGGGGTCGTGCACTAAAATCAAAATGTTGAGTAAAAGTGATGTTATGAACAGTCATGTGCCGAATAATCTTTAAACGGAGTGTATTTGGCTGCCGATGAAAGAAATAAACATGACTGATGACTTGACAAACTCTTTAAAAACGTTTACTAATGCTAGTTGTAGATATACTGTATTCATAGCAAACAGCACCAGTATCAAGGTCAAGCCCTCTCTGAAAAAGGCAGGATGACCAGAACTGAGACGAAAGATCTACACGGACGACTGAGAGGATGCTGGACTCACACACACATACTGTACACTCAGAGTTGTGATTAAATGGAACACGATATACCTGATTTATCCACAGTTGCTGATTGAGGACTGGCTGACCTGGTCTGTGTGTGTGTGTGTGTGTGTGTGTGTGTGTGTGTGTGTGTGTGTGTGTGTGTGTGTGTGTGTGTGTGTGGGTGTGTGTGTGTGGGTGAAATGGACATTGTGTTCCAGGCGTCTGTCTGAGTCCCTCTGTGGGATTTATAGGATGCACATTTTACTGTACAGCTGTACAAATCTAATACAAAACATTACTGTAGATTTCTGTTTACTGTACGTATATCCTTAGGAATCATAAAGTTATGGTGTAATGTTAGATTCTGTTATTTGTCACATGGTCCTTATAGCACAGAGAAATGATCTGTTCGTACATCCCAGTTAGGAAGCCGAGGTCAGAGCGCAGGGTCAACCAGGATACAGCGCCCCCTAGAGTAGACAGGATTAAGAGCCTTGATCAGGGGCTCAACGGACAGCTCGGTGGAGCTGGGGATCGAACCTCTGACCTTCTGATTAGTAACCCAGAACCTTCACTGTTTGAGCCACCACTGGCTGTAATTACTGGGAAGAGTACTGAGAATCTTTTCTAAAGGCCAGAGGCTGCTGTAAAGTGGCTCAAAGGTAGAAGGACTCGCTGCCCAGCTTCAGGCATGTTTAATCGACCAAAGTCGCACGTCTTTCATTAGAAACATCGGCTTGCTTCTGCCTTCTTGCTCCTCATCCAGAGCATGCTGAGCCTCCCCCCCACTCGTCCTCTTCCTGCCTGACACCTGTACCAGTCACCTGAAGCCTCTGTTATACTCTGACACATGACTGTGTTCCTCCAGTGCGGTTTGCCCAGGAACAACGTGAGTGAGACTAACGGCTAATCAGGATGCTGGATTCTGAAGGCCAGTGTCTCTCAACGAGCTCCATGATGCCGTGTGTGTTCAGAGATCTGCATGACGTGATATTTGATCTTAAAATTTAGGAGTTTGGATGCACGTTGCTGATCCATGAGCTTCAAACGCTCAGTTCCACTGTTTGTCTTTTATATGGGGAAAACTGTAATAAGCAATGAAATATTCAATTAATGATGTCATGAATCAGCAATAACAATGAAGTAAACAATTCAGTAATTAAACCAGCCCCACAGTTACGTATGTAATTAATGAGATAATCAAGCAAACTTAATTAAGCAATTAGGAGCCAAAAAGGTAACAATTCTCTAAAATGTGGATTAAATGCGTCCGTTACCTGGAAATACCGCTGGAGTTCAGAATTCCTCCCGGAAAAGACGGAGCTGGAATTCTGGTACGTGGTTTCAACACGGTGACCTCTGGTGCAGGTTTTATCATTAAAAGTCTTTTATGATTAATATTCACTAATTACTAAACAGAAGATTAAAATTGAGTTTTATAAAATTGTACAAGCTCATTTTTGAAAGACCCTCGAGTGTTCTACACTTCTGTCTCGTTATCATTCGCTAGTGTTGAATATAAACACTGAACAAGACAGTACACTCAGTTTGTATGTGTAAATACATGTGCAAATGTAATGGCACCTCTTCCCAAAGTAAAAACAATAATCTGAATAAAAGTATAAGCTGATTAAAAAGGATTGTGTCTTTCACACTATTTTTTGCACGCTGTGGGCGGAGTCAGTGCAAAGAGGTTAATTATTACCGCTGATCAGTTAGTAAACTTTTAAATTCACTTGTAAATTAAACGTTTACATGAGAAATTTAGTGTTTATTAAAATGTCATTCAATTTGCAAAAACTCATGCTGCTAAGGGCGTGTAAATTTTTGCATAGGTAGAGCGTAATCCTTGACTTGATTGAGTTTAAATGATATTATTTGCATGGACAATTACACTTTTGTATCTGGAATATTCTGTTTATTTATTTATCTCTTTATTTGTTTATTTATTTACGTATAGCCGACACCCTTGTCCAGGTGGACCACTGTGCGCTTTGTCGTGAACAACGTGTGTGTTCATGTGTGAAAGCTGATTGATGGCGCAGTACTGTAGGTCTGTCAGGTCTGTCAGTGGTGTAACATGAGAACATCCAGCCTCCATTATTATTATTTTATCGGAAACTCGTTCAGTGTGAATCGCCTTAACGATCTGCTGCAGTGGCAGGTTTAGTGTTTGCATGTGTGTGTTAGTGTGTGTATGTGTGTGTGTGTGTGTGTGTGTTTGTGAGTGTGTGTCCCTGTTGACCCCGGTTGTGTTTGTCCTGTACTGTAGGTGGGCTGGCAGTTGAAAAACTTGGTAAACTCCCTGCGCGGTGACCCTGGAGGGGTGACGCTGACACTGAAAAAGCGCCCCCAGAGCACACTCACCTCCGCCCCGGCCCTGCTAAAGAACATGAGGTGGAAGCCCCTGGCCCTTCAGGTAGGCAGATTTTACCCCCTAAATCCCTGCGCCCTTCTCCGACTAGCTCCCTTTCCTAGCCAGGGGCTCTTAGTGAGAGTCTAAAGCATCTCTCTCATTTCCCATCATGCTTTTCTGCTCTGTTCAGGTCATGAGGGAAACAAAACATTCATGCTTTGCCATTTCATGTCTGTTCAAGAGACCTAGCACGAGTGTGTGAAAAACTTTAGAAGTGTGTCCCGTGCCACTCACTCAGCTGAACCTATGATAAACTTCCCACAGTCAGATTCCTGCTGCAGGAGCGTTTCCTGACTCCGTCTGAAAGCTCGCGGGAGACGTGCAGGAGACAGCGAGGGGTTCAAAGGTTTAGTGCCGGCTGAAGGAAATCTGTTCCAACAGGGAACCCCAGAGTCTCAGATTAGAGTTCCTCTGTGTGTCGACACTGCAGCGTCAGGATCAGGGCTGTGTCTAGTGCTTAATGTGTAATGTGTATTGTGTAAGGTATAGTGTTTAGTGTGTAGTGTTTTATGTGTGTAATGTTTAATGTGTTTAGTGTATAGTGTGTAGTGTTTAATATGTGTAGTGTTTAGTGTGTAGTGTTTAGTGTGTGTAGTGTTTAGTGTGTGTAGTGTGTAGTGTTTCGTGTGTGTAGTGTTTAGTGTGTGTAGTGTTTACTGTGTAGGGTTTTGTGTGTGTAGTGTTTAGTGTGTGTAGTGTTTAGTGTGTGTAGTGTTTAGTGTGTGTAGTGTTTACTGTGCAGTGTTTCATGTGTGTAGTGTTTCATGTGTGTAGTGTTTAGTGTGTGTAGTGTTTACTGTGTAGTGTTTAGTGTGTGTAGTGTTTAGAGTGTAGTGTTTAATGTGTGTAGTGTGTAGTGTTTAGTGTGTAGTGTTTTGTGTGTGTAGTGCTTAGTGTGTGTAGTGGGTAGTGTGTGTAGTGTTTACTGTGTAGTGTTTAGTGTGTGTAGTGCTTAGGGTGTAGTGTTTAGTGTGTGTGGTGTGTAGTGTTTAGTGTGTGTAGTGTGTAGTGTTTAGTGTGTGTAGTATTTAGTGTGTGTAGTTTTTAGAGTGTAGTGTTTAGTGTGTGTAGTGTATGTAGTGTTTAATGTGTGTAGTGTTTACTGTGTAGTGTTTACTGTGTATAGTGTTTAGTGTGTGTAGTGTTTAGTGTGTGTAGGGTTTAGTGTGCAGTGTGTAGTGTTTACTGTGTAATGTTTACTATGTAGAGTTTAGTGTGTGTAGTGTTTAGTGTGTGTAGTGTTTAGTGTGTGTAGTGTTTAGAGTGTAGTGTTTAGTGTGTGTAGGGTTTAGTGTGCAGTGTGTAGTGTTTAGTGTGTGAAGTTTTTAATGTGCAGTGCTTAGTGTGTGTAGTGTTTAGTGTGTGTAGTGTTTAGAGTGTAGTGTTTAGTGTGTGTAGTGTGTAGTGTATGTAGTGTTTAGTTTGTGTAGTGTTTACTGTGTAGTGTTTACTGTGTGTAGTGTTTAGAGTGTAGTGTTTAGTGTGAGTAGTGTTTAGTGTGAGTAGTGTTTAGTGGGTAGTGTGTGTAGTGTTTAGAGTGTAGTGTTTAGTGTGTGTAGTGTGTAGCGTTTAGTGTGTGTAGTGTGTAGCGTTTAGTGTGTGTAGTGTGAAGTTTTTAATGTGCAGTGTTTAGTGTGTAGTGTTTAGTATGTGTAGTGTTTAGTGTGTAGTGTGTGTGGTGTGTAGTGTTTAGTGTGTGTGGTGTGTAGTGTTTAGTGTGTGTTGTGTGTATTGTGCAGTGTGCAGTGTTTAGTGTGTGTAATGTTTACCATATACACAGTGTTTAGTGTGTGTAGTGTTTAGTGTGTAACGTGTAGTGTTTAGTGTGTGTAGTGTTTAGTGTGTGTGGTGTGTGTACTGTTTAGTGTGTGTAGTGTGTATTGTGCAGTGTTTAGTGTGTGTAATATTTACACTATACACAGTGTTTAGTGTGTGTAGTGTTTAGTGTGTAACATGTAGTGTTTAGTGTGTTTAGTGTGCATTGTGCAGTGTTTAGTGTGTGTAATGTTTAAATTACACACATTATTTAATGTGTGTAGTGTGTAGTGTTTTTGCAAGTAGTGTACAGTGTGTAGTCTTTGGTGTATAGTGTGTGTTCTTTAGTGTGTACTGTTTATTCTGTAGTGTGTAGTATTTAGTGATTTGTCTGTGCAGTGTTTAGTTTAAATATATAGTTTCTAGTGTTTAGTGTTATTGTATAGTGTTTAGTGTGCACTGTTTGTGATTTAGTATTTAGAGTGTATAGTGTGGTGTTTAGTGTGTAGCGTTAGGTGTGTAGCGTTTAGTGTGTTGTGTTTAGTATGTAATGTGTAGTGTTTAGTGTTATAATTATTGTGTTTAGTGTCTAGTGTTTTATGTGTTGTGTTATAAGTGTTTTATTATGTTTAGTGCATACTGTGTGGTGTTAAGTGTGTACTTTGTAATGTTTAGTGTGCAGTGCGTAGTGTATATTGTTTACTGTGGTGTATCTTGTATTTAGTGTGTAGTGTTTTTTGTGTGTTGTTTAGTATGTAGTGTTAAATGTTTAGTTTTGTCATATGTAGGGTTTAGTGTGTAGTGGATAGTGTTCATTGTGTCATGTCTATTGTTTAGTGTGTAGTATGTAGTGTGTAGTGTTGAATCTGTAGTTTGTAGTATGTAGTGTTTAGTGTGTATTGTTCATTGTTTAGTATGTAGGATTTAGTGTGTCATGTTTATTATGTAGTGTTTAATGTGTAGTGTTTAGTATGTAGCATGGGGTGTTTGGATTGTTTAGTGTTTAGTGTGTTGTGTCTAGTGTGTAGTATGAAGTGTTAGGGGTTTAGAGTTAAAGTCAGATGTGCTGATGTCCGGGAGCTGTTAAACCCTCCACAGTGACTCCGAGCGGAGACGTGTGTAGACGTGTGCAGTGTTTAAGTCGGACGCGGAGGTGTGGAGGAGATGTGTGTTTGTGAGACGCTCGTTAATCTCCGTCTGTAGCTGATGGAGGATTTAATTTTCCCTTCGTGTCGCTCCAGAGCCATAACCATCAATTCAACTCCCTGTCCTTAATTCATTCTCTAAAAGGCTCCCTAACAGCTTTCTCAGTGTGTGTGTGTGTGTGTGTGAAGGACCATTTTGCTGTCTGAATATATTGCTAAGACTATTTATTATTTATTTATTTATTTATTATAACAAATATAAATTATCAACTCAATATGTTCTTTCTTTCTATCTTTCTTTCTTTTTTCCTGACCTTTGCTTTCTTTCCTTCTAGCTGTGCTGATAACTAACTAACTAACTAACTAACTAACTAAATAAATAAATAAATAAATGAGTTGACTGGATATTGCTGCTGTGTTTATGCAAATTGCATTTGCGTATGATTTAAAGACATTTTCTCAACATGATTGCTTTGCCTAAATCTAAATCTCATGAGACATTTTGAACATAATCCCTAATTCAAAATATTTTCTTGTCAAAAATAATCCAATAACAGACGAGAAAGGATGATATCAGCCTTATGATTGTTGAGGGAGAAGTGTACATCGCCAGGAGACATTAGCTCCACCCACTTTATCGTCAACTCTGATTTAGTCTGATTATCTGTCCGTGAGATTAAATCAGACTTCACTCAGTAAATATTCATGACTCTTTGGTCTCTGTTGAAATTTATGATCTATAATTGATTATTTCTGTTTGTCCTCTGTAGCCCGTCGCTCCCAAGAGCCCCACCAGCAGCTCGGCCACACCCACCAGCACCATCAGCACTCCCACCAAACGAGACAGCTCCGCCCTCCATGACCTGTACATACCGCCCCCTCCCCCCGAACCCTACACACCCAGGTGATCCTTCAGCCAGAGAGGATTTGTTATTTTGATAGCTTATATGAAAACCTCCACATTACCACACCCATCAGCTCTCTGAAACCTCCACATGACCACGCCCATCAGCTCTCTGAAACCTCCACATGACCACGCCCATCGGCTCTCTGAAACCTCCACATGACCACGCCCATCGGCTCTCTGAAACCTCCACATGACCACACCCATCAGCTCTCTGAAACTTCCACATGACCACACCCATCGGCTCTCTGAAACCTCCACATGACCACACCCATCAGCTCTCTGAAACCTCCACATGACCACGCCCATCAGCTCTCTGAAACTTCCACATGACCACGCCCTTTAGCTCTCTGAAACCTTCACATAGCCACATCCCTCAGCTCTCTGAAATCTCCACATGGCCACATCCCTCAGCTCTCTGAAACCTCCACATGACCGCACCCATCAGCTCTCTGAAACCTCCACATGACCACGCCCATCGGCTCTCTGAAACCTCCACATGACCACGCCCATCGGCTCTCTGAAACTTCCACATGACCACAACCATCAGCTCTCTGAACCCTCCACATGACCACGCCCATCAGCTCTCTGAAACCTCCACATGACCACGCCCATCAGCTCTTTGAAACTTCCACATGACCACGCCCATCAGCTCTCTGAAACTTCCACATGACCACGCCCATCAGCTCTCTGAAACCTTCACATAGCCACACCCCTCAGTTCTCTGAAACCTCCACCTGGCCACGCCCATCAACTCTGTGAAACCTCCATATAGCCACACC
>JAAGKR010006449.1:14899-42835 GCA_011419295.1 Clarias macrocephalus
CTGGTGTGTGTGTGTGTGTGTGTGTGTGTGTGTGTGTGTGTGTGTGTGTGTGTGTGTGTGTGTGTGTTTTAGGTCGCTTAAGGCCCATCTCCATGCCTGTGGAGTATAACTGGGTTCCGGACTACGAAGATCCAGCCAGGCTGAAGAGAGAGGGCAGGAGAGGTAACACACACACACACACACACACACACACACACACACACACACACACACACACACACACACACACACACACACACACACACACACAGAAAGAAAGATTCAGATCAGCACTTCTCCTGCTCTGCATGAATCTGAGAGACCTGAAGGTCAACAGTCTGATACATCAGTGATTTATCGTTGCTGTTGTCTTCGTCCTCGCCGCCCGTCGTCACGCCCCCTCCGTCTGCCCGCCATCTGCCCGCCGTCTGCCCTCGTCATGGTCACGGGCCTGCCCATGGTCCTAAAGCCAGGATTAAACATCTACTGTTTATATATAGAGAGAGAGGCTGAGGGACTGTGTGTTTATCGCTGCTGTAACATAAGTGACAGCAGGAAGTCGTGTGTCTATGTGACTGTAAATGGATAAAAAGTGCGTAATGGAGAGATGAAGAGGAATAAAACACCTGCGGACGTGCTGGTGGAGGAAACTAATCAACTTCTGGCTCACGCAGTCTCTCTCTCTCTGTCTGTCTTTACTGCTCACACACACACACACACACACACACACACACACACACTGGATTATTTTCCACGCTGCAGGGAATCTCAGCATGCACCGAACTCCCTGTAGTTTGATTGTGTGTGTGTGAGTCAGTGTGTATGAGTGTGTGAGTGTGTTTCTACATTTACAATGTTTATTTTTAGGTCTCAGGCTGTACTTTTTATCTCTTTATCGTTACTTTAATGTTCTGTACAGTGAGTGAGCTCCTGTTCTCACTCACGTTATAGCAGCGATAAACACTCGCTCCCTCACCAGCCTCGCTTTATCCTCGCTTCTCTTTAAGTTAATAATAATAATAATCATAAAAAGCAGCTTGTTGGGTAGAAACCATAAAGCAGCGTGATCTCGTCTGTCCTGAAGATGTTCCAGCTTCACCTGTTACACTGCGCTGACACCGGAGACTCATTCCATCAATAAGGAGTCGAATAAACATCTCCTGACTGAGCACCATTAACGATAACGAGTGCACGAGCCGACCAATCAGAATGCAGAATTTGTCAGTGCTGTGCTAATGGTCTGGATTAAATGAAGTCAGTTCAGATTAAAACACACACACACTTTAGACAGAGTAGAGGTTTCCTTCTCTCTCCCCTCTCATGATGAACGGCTCAGGACTCCTCGCGTTTTAATCCACATCCTTCTGTCGTTCCTTCATCCCTCTTTCTCACGCTCACTATTTTTCTTTCATAAGTTATTTACTAAATTAAGACACGTGGGCGTGGCGGAGCGTCGCCGTGGTTGTGGTTGTGGCTTCGTGTGTGTGTGTGTGTGTGTGTGTGTTTTCCAGCTGCTGTTTGATCGTGTTAAGCCGCTCCAGCGCTGCTTTGTGAGGAGCTTAGTGCTCTGGTGGCTCGTTCCCTTCTGCCCCCACAATCCCTCTCTCTTTCTTTCTTTCTTACTTTCTTTCTTTCTCTCTTTCTTTCTGGAAAATTCCGGGCAGATCGTGCAGGCAGTGGGTTTGCAGAAATGACAGCTAGAATGCAGAACGATAATCAGAAACAGAGACGGAGAGAACGTGAGGACGGTGAAAAGGACGCCGCGGCCTCAAGGCTGCTGGTGTGAGGCGGAGCACATGTCACGACAAAACACCCGGCCCGAGTGCGCGTCCGGTTCAGACACAGAGCGAGATCTAAACACGCCGCGTCCAGTCTGTCTCGGTTCTTTCTGGTTCCGGCAGCCCCCCGACCCGAACAGACGCTCAGAGTTTGTGATTAGCGCATTAATCAGAGAGTCGTTCATTACCGCCGGATCGTCTCCAGGGATTACGAGGGGTTTTGACTTTTTACGCATCCTACATCGTGAGTGCTGTTTCCATGGCGACCTCCACAGCAGTTCTGGGTTTTGGGAGGTTTTAGGTCCGATTGCCTGCTGCTGCAGAACAGAGGCACGAGCAGGTGGAAGTGAAGCTGAATTTGGATTTGAAATAAAAAAAACAGGATTGAGGTTTTGAGATCTCGTGACAGATTTGATCAACTGAACTGAGAACCAGAACTCGGATCAGCTCATATACTGTATGTCCAGGTAGATGTAAAGGTTGTACTTCTTGTGAACCCTTAAACGTTCCGTGTAGCTCCCTGAAGTGCAGTGTTTCAAGCAGAACCCTTTTAGTAAACCAAGAACCCATAAATATCCGATGAACCCCTGGAGAACCTTTTTTTTTTTTTTTTTTAAGAAGCCAAATGTCCTGAAAGGTTCCAGATGTTTAAAAGAACTTCATGACCAATAATACAGTAAATACACAGGAAAAGTCTGGAAGTAGAACACTTTATGGAACCCTTAAAGAACCCCTGAAGAACCATTTTATTTGTGAATCTATTAACCGGATCAGTATCCTTTGTCAGCAGTGTGTAATCTTGGATCTCCGTTTGCTATAATGCTAACGCTATAATGGGTTCCTTACGGGTTCCTTAAGAATTACTTGGAGAATGTGATGGTGTTCGATGTGGTACTTCTACAAATATCTTCTGCACTGATTTTATTAAATATTTAACTTTTTTTTAGTTCATGCAAAGTTTTTCATTTTTTAGTTCATTTTCAAAGTTTATTAGAATGAAGTCACATGACCACTACAAAGCTCACGATTGGTCAGCTGTAGGATTAACGTCTGTCTTCTTCCTCTCAGATAACTCCATGCTCCGGTACATAAATGAAGAGAAGCTTCCGGAGGAATACCTGACCGGACGCAGCGCGAAGCGCGACACGGGCAAACGGACGAAGAAGAAAAGCGAGAAGAGCGGTAGCCCCTCCCACTACGGCCTGCTGCCCGCCCTGCAGATGGAGGTCCTGCGGCAGGAGTCCATGTCCACCCCGAGCTCGGAGTCCACCTCGCTCTACCATGTACGTGCACTCAATCAGGTCCTCTTCTCTACATGACCTCTCTTCAGGAAAAAACTCTACAGTGTGTCCTTGTTGTTGTTGTTGTTCCACATCGTGATTGGCTTATTTGCTTGTTAGGTTGTTGACGTACCTGCGCACATTCGTATTTATCTTTTACACAAACCCTGGAACAACCTTTACAGTTACTCACTCATTTACATACACATACATTTATTCTTTAATTTACATTTGCACTCACAACCTTGATAATGATTGATTGATTGATTGATTGATTGATAGACTGATTGATTAGTTGATTGATAGATAGTTATTGATTGTTAGATGTACAGGTATTAATTGTTTGATTTGTGGTTGGTTGGTTGATTAAATGATTGATTAAGTTATTGATTGAATGATTACTTGCTTGATTTATTAAGTAGTTGATTTTGTGATTGAGTGATTGGGTTATGGATTAAGTGATTGCTTGATTGAATGATTTGTTGATTGATTGATTGATTGATTGATTGATTGATTGATTGAAAGCATTTCCCAGGGTTCCTTTACTCATCATGTTTTTTAAAAAAATAAATTTATCAACATTAGAGACAATCTAATCAGGATTATTTAAAATCTCTTCTCGGATGCACTGCAGATCTCCGGAGCTTCCACACGTAACAAAGTGAAAACTATAAATAGGTTTCGTCGGCTCGTCAGTTAATTATCTGTGTAATGACGGTTGAAGCTTCTGGTGAAACAGAGACACTGAGAGGAGCTGAATGAACTTCCTGTCCAGGAGAACCTTAAAAAATGGGATAATAGAATAGAAGAATGAGTAATATAAGTATTTAAATTTAAATGTAGAGCTGTCTTTCTCCCTCTCTCCCTCTCTCTCTCTCTCTGTCTCTGTTCTGTGTCTGTCTGTCTGTCTCAGAGCCTCCCGAGCGTGCAGAGATTAATTCTCATTCAGGCAGGCCGTCTGTATTTAGCTTTCAGCAGGAGTGTCTCAGCCCTCTCTTAAAATCTGCAAACCCTGTGGGAGTAGAGTGTGTGTGTGTGTGTGTGTGTGTGTGTGTGTGTGTGTGTGTGTGTGTGTGTGTGTGTGTGTGTGTGTGTGTGTGAGAGAGAGAGAGAGAGAGAGAGAGAGAGAGATCAGTGATTGGAGATGAGGTGTATGTGATGCTGAGCGAGCAGATGGTACATGGGCAGGTGTGGGCGGAGCTAACTCACCATGTCACCTGGCATCCTGACTCGTGTTCTCCGATTGGACGAGCTCCATCTTTACTGCATCCCAGATTGGCTGAGGTTTTATAGATGGCATAGCGATGGTCCTGTCCACCCAAAGCATTCTGGGTAATTCTCCCCCCATCTCTGTCTCTATATATAGTGCGTCCGTGTTAATGGAGGCAGCGTGTGGAGGTGACGTCCTGTGTGAGGACCAGCTCTCAGTGCGAACATCCTGCCGCTTCTGTTTACACACACCCTCGACGGGGTAACAGGGTCGAGGGGGGGGGGGTGAATGCGTGTTCAGCCATTCATGGAGCAGAGAATGAGAGAAAGACAGGAATAGACAGAGACAGCGAGAGACAGACAGCGAGAGACAGACAGCGAGAGACAGACAGGGTGAGACAGACAGGGAGAGACAGACAGGGAGAGACAGACAGCGAGAGACAGGCAGGGAGAGACAGACAGGGTGAGACAGACAGGGAGAGACAGACAGGGAGAGACAGACAGGGAGAGACAGACAGGGAGAGACAGACAGGGAGAGACAGACAGCGAGAGACAGACAGGGAGAGACAGACAGCGAGAGACAGACTCGTGAGTGCTTCTGGCCACACTTCACAGTTTTCAAGCACGACTCCTTTTATTTAATTGATTTTCATTATTTATAGTTATATATAATATTATATATTGTGGTTTCTTCATTTCATAATTCTTTCAGTCTCTAATCTTTTGATCTTGAAACTGCCTTTTTAAAGACATTGTATACTATAGAATTTCATTTCCTTTTTAAGTCCACGTTTCTCATCGCTCATTTGTTTTCTAAACGCTTGTATTTAAAAAATCTGGCAACCCCAGCAGGGTGAGCTTACTTGATCCAGGCGATTTGAAAAATCTGAGTTTGGATCTCCGAGGATCAGCCGCGTGACCCGAGTCTGAGCAGCAGAACGATCGCCTGCGTAACTTTTGTTTCTGATTCACATTTCTGTCAACATCATCATCATCATCATCATCATCATCATCATCATCATCAGTGCTGCTCTTGTGTTATAAAAACTGAAATAGCAAAGCATGCAGAAGCACAGCGTGACAGTAAACTGTGCAGCTCTGGAGGTTACGTCACGATCACACTGCGGTGTTCATCATCAGCCTGGGTTTATTCTCAGCTTCTCAGATTACAGATTTATCGACTTTTCAGTGGTGGGGAATGTAGTGTAGCTTTAGCGTGAATTTAAAAAAAAATCAAACCCGAGTGCTGGGTTCAGGGCCAGAACTCGTATTCATCTTCACCGAGCTACTTTATATATTTATAAAGCATTATTAGAGTCTTTAGTTAGGGTCAGCTGGTGTGAGACCAGCGTCCACCGCAGCTTAATGAGAGATATTTCTCTAGATAAGGTTGTGTTATAAAATGATCCTGGCTGAATTACACTGCGTTCCTGGAACAGAGTTTGAATTAAAATGAAGTTGTCGAGTTTTTGGCCGTTTCTCCTCCCGTAGGAGCCCAGGATCGATCGGCATATCTGCATTTCTGCTGCGCCGAGCGGAAATGGCCCCGAGTTTGGGCGTTTATTGGCTGTTTTGCAGAATTAAAAGTGTTTAGGTGTGTATCAGTGTGTGTGTGTGTGTGTGTGTGTGTGTGTGTGTGTGTGTGTGTGTGTGTGTAAAAGGGTGAAATCCCAGTTAGTGCATCCTGCAGTCTCTGACTCTGCGTAACTCATTCAGCAGGAAGTGTTCCTACAAGGTTTGAGGTTCCGTCCTGTCCGTGTGAGGTGTTGCATGTTGCATGTTGTGGGTTCTCCAGTCTCCAGAATGAGTGTGTGTGTGTGTGTGTTTGGGGGTGGGGGGGGGGGGGGCGGGGGGGGTATGGGCTGTTTTTCCAACATCGCACCAAGTATTCCTGGGACTGACTCCAGATCCGAAACTAATCCCCTGGAATGATTTGGAATAAGCACATACCGTACATGTGAGGATTAGGGGTCTAAAACAAACCTGAGATGAAGCCCCGCCCACACAGGGTCAACCCAGACTCGCTGTCCAGAATTCACGGAAACATCCCGAGACAATCATTACAATCATGATACCGTTCGTCATTATTAATCATCAAGAAGCACGTAAAAGCCGCAGATGTTCCGTGAACACTTTAAAATGATTCCCTCAGCTGTTCTCAGTGTTCTAATGTCACACAGCAGCAGCAATACCTTCCGTATTCGGGCTGGGTGCATGCGACTTGACAGCAGGTTTCTGCTCGCTCCCTGAAGGCAGCTCGGCATTTTATGAACACTGACTCTGGAAAGCAATTCCATTCTCAATTTAGCTTCTTCGCTCTTCAGAGGGAGCCACGGCGTTCTTTCTGACCCTCGTAATAGAGGGGTGTACAGAGTAGGAGTCAGAGAGAGAGAGATGGAGAGATGGAGAGGGAAAGGAAGGGGAGGGGAGGACCAACTGAAAAAAGTGAGGCTGGGTATGCGTCATGGCAGAAACGCAGAGATGAACAAACATGAACATGAAGATAAAACCGAAAGTCTCGTTTCTGTTCCACCTGTTCAACTTCATGAGCTGCTAAATCGTGCTCCAGGTGATCCTTGTCCTTCCCTGGCTAAAGGGCAATTCAAGTGCATGAAACTTGGTGTTAGATAGTTAGGACATTATGGACATATACTGTAGGGCTAAAAATGATAAATTCACTTCCGAGTATGTACCAAGGAACCAAAGAACAAGGCGTGTACTCCAGCAGTCTTCCAGCGGGTCAAGAACCTGCACCAGGGTCGGCTAGAGATACTCTTCGTCTTAGGATCCAGCTCTTGAGCACTGGAGGTCACAGAACCATGAGCTGTTCAGACCCCAGGAAAGATCTCATTCTTCAGTGGGATAGTCTTCAAAGTCTTTGGTTGATGTTTATGGTGCCTAAAGTCAGAGGACCAAAGAGCTTTATGGTGTGTGAAGACCACTAAAGAGTTCTTTACAGTACATATGCTGGATTTGGTGTCCAGATACTATATTGCAGAAAACCAGACCCAGACTTTTCTTTCCATAATTAAATTGTTGTCGAGAGCATAATGACTACGGAACGGCGCTCAGTTTCACGCAGCATGACACAGCATCTTTAATATCTGCTCAGCTTCCTGCAGAGTGCATCAATACATCAATTAGTGTCAAACCAGATTTCGTTACACATTAGACTTTAGAACACAGGCATATAAATAAGTACATGGGAGAATTGGTTTCTAGCCCATTTGTTCTCTCATTAACTTTCTTCATGCTTTAGGGACAATCGCTGACTTTAATCCATCATAACCACATCGTAATTGCTCGTGAACTCTTGGGGCTTATGTGTTACTTCCAAGTGATTTGGCGCGAAAGTGCCAGACATATCGACAGGCGTCTTTGTTTAGACTTTTCTCATTCATCTCTCGACCCTCCGCCCCCCCTTCCCCCCCCCCCTCCATCCGTCTCTTGCTCTTCGGGCAAAGCAATTTTGCAAAGTGCCTTTCTTTTCACACTCGTACACAGAGCCAGACGCGTAACGACTGCCCTTGCTCACCCATCTCATCTCCTCACCCCATTGAGACCTAGTGGACATGATTTCTGTGGCATCTACAGCACAGGGTCAAATCGAGCTCTTCTGAAACCACGTGCAATACAGTGCCATGACAGTTTCACATCGTTTCTCCGCTCCTCTGAAAGAAAACCCGTCCAAAATAGGTCCATAAACGCTAACTGCCTAATTCGTCTCACGTCCATGTGAACTACGAAACGCTTCGTTCTGTATTTCCCAGGCTGTCTTGACGTGATATTTGCTCCCTGACTAATCGTTATACACTACGGTCAAATTGGTCCACATAGTAGATAGACATCGAACCACCAATCAATCAGAGAAGGATCCGAAAAGCTCCGACACATACCTGACAAAATTGCTTGGCTCTACAGGGTGGGTGAAAATTAACAAGGCAATAATTAACGGTTGTAGACCTTGTAGTATCACCGGAGCGCCACCCCATGGTGCCCCACCCCATTTTGCTCTTGTGTGTGTGTTAGACCAGCATGTTCCAGGACGTTGGCTGGGACAAACCCGGACCTCATGAACGGCCTCCAGGAAGTCCAGATCTCAGCCCATGTGATCTTTTTCTTTTTCTTCGATACCTGCGCTTCCCGAGGTTCCGCTGCGTCTCTGTGATCGCTAAAACAATTTTAGGATAATTAGGACAATTTCTCAAAAATCCCCAAACAATCTGAAGTCAGCAGGATGTTCCACATCATTAATAATGATCAAAGTCTCAAATGCAAATTCATGCTTTCTGTTTTGTTTTTCCAGACATTCCAGGGATCGTCCCTGCTCTCAAAGTCCAAGAAGAAAAACAAAGGTTGGTGTGACGTGTTTATTCGTTATCATGCTGTAATGATCAAAGGTATCGAGTGTGATGATGTACTTTATACCATATCCATACATCACAGCTTCCCAAACCTGGTTCAGAAAGAACCTTAAGTATTTTCAACTAAATCAGCCAGGTCTGTGTGTTGGAGCAGAACTGCTAAAGTGTTCAGGACCAGGGTTTGGAACCTATAACACACTTTCCACTGATGCTTGACTGATGCTTTTTGTTTAATCTCCATCTCTGTCTCTTGTATCTGCAGCCGCTCCTCTGTCCTCCATCAGCAAGAGGAGAATCTCCTGCAAGGACCTGGGCCGAGGAGACTGCGAAGGCTGGCTCTGGAAGAAGAAGGACGCCAAAAGCTACTTTTCTCAGAAATGGAAGAAGTACTGGTTTGTCCTGAAGGACGCCTGTCTCTACTGGTACATGAACGAGGAGGTGAGTGGTTCTGCTGGCGCGCGCCGAGCTCCGTGAAACCGCGCAGCGTTAGAATAGGACTCGACAGATCCTGCAGCTGATGGCTGTCTGTTCAAATTGAAATGAACAACATCATGATGGGCTGAAAGCTGATGTAGTGATTGAGGCGAGTGTTACAGGTATGAGTGTGTTTGCATTTCAGGGCTTTTCTCGTGCCTGGGGTTCCAAACACTTCTGACAGAAAAACCCCAGGACTGATTCTTACTGTTTATTCCACTTAGGTTGGCCTATAATAAGTGAAAAACTGCTAAGAAAGCTTCCGATAGATAACAACACGGCCGATCAGTCCTCCATAAATATTACCATCAAAAGCAGAAGCACGTGGAGTGGAGGGACTCCATCATCTATTGCATCATCCAGCCCAGTGATAGATGTCACATGTGAGTTATTGCACACTTAGTTAGCTACAGTAGCTTCATACTGTATGTAAAGTGCATCTAGTGACACACCTCAACCGTCTAGAAGCCAGACATCACTTTTTTTTTTGGTGCAATGCATCATTACTTGGATGCATAAAACTTTCCATCATGTAGTAAATTCTAACCAAACCCGACTCTACTGTATCTGTCCAAATAAATCCCGATCAGCTGGTTTTCCTTCAGGATTATAACTGCAGGAGATTAAACAGCAGCTTTCCAAATATAATCCTGCATGGCATATTTAGCGTATTCCTTTGTTACAGTTGATCCGATGCCATGCATTAATATAAATGGTTTAGCTGAAGACAGCTCACTGGACAAGAGACGTCGATACCAGAGACTTTCCACACTTTCATAGTGTCTCACGTTGTTCATAGTGTAGTTTGAGTTTATCTACCCGTCTGATCATGGAGTTGTGTGTGTTTATTCTCTGTGCATCAGCTTCAAAATAGACCCGCCTTATCAGCTCAGGGTCCATGAAGCGGACGTGAAAAACAAAAAAAAAAAACCCTCCACAAGTCCTGGTCTAATCATGAAGCGTTGTCTTCATCTCTTCAGTCAGTCGGTCAAACGAATCTTTATTCTCCACTGGATCGGGACCGTCACAAATGTATTTATTTATTTATTTATTTATTTATTTATTTATTATCTTCCTTAGCATCAGATATTGAAACACACTCGCTCGGCCGCCAGCAGAGATTTTAATTGCGCGATCCGAGCCCTTGTGTGTTTGAATTTGGTGGATGTGTGTTAATCCCCCCCTGCTGTAACAAAGCGCCGTGCTACAGTGATAAGCTGCAGATGAAATGCTGCCCCCTTTCACCTTTTTTTTTCTTTTTTTCCCCTCCTACACCCTCAGTCCTGATTAATTACCTGGTCTGGCTGGTCTCATTATCGCAGCCTGGGCTCAAGGCAACTCTGCAGTCAGCGGAGACGAATCGGAAAAGCGGCGTCTCGAGCGCGGCTCGGCTCGCCGCAGTTCCACAGGGACTCCCGGAGCCGAGCCGAGCCGAGCCGAGCGGTAATTGATGAGGTTTTTGTCCAGGAGCTCTGAACTGTATGGATAGGTTTTCGCAAACACATGCAGGCCAACAGAGCGCCGCAACCGTATCTGTCTTCCGTTTACTCCTGATAAGTCACTGTCACGGAGCTGAGACTCCCTCGGCCTGCTGTTTGTTGGAGAACGGTGGAGAAAGGGAGAAGGTGCGACTTCTAATGAGGATGAGCGTGTCACATGAGAGATTCTCCCCGAGGTTTCTCCTTGTTATTGTTCACACTCTTTCTCTCACACTCTTCCCCATTAGGATGAGAAAGCTGAAGGGTTCGTCAGCCTCCCGGAGTTTAAAATTGACCGCGCCAGCGAGTGCCGCAAGAAGTAGTAAGTGTTCATGCAGACGTTTGTCAAGTCTCTGGGTGATTCGTTTTTTTACTGAACATGCACAAACTGAGGACTGCACCAAACGGTGGGGAGAGGAACTTTAAAGAGAGTAGATGCTTTTTATGCCAACTTGTTCAAGTCACAGCATCATCGTTTGCTTCCAGTGTGAAGGAATGCGTTAGAATAAATGTGTCCTTTGGTCCGAATAACCGTTTAGTTATAATGACCTCATTTCTGGCTGGAAACAGATCACTGAAGGAAAAACCCAAGAGATAATGAAAAACCTGCAATATACAGAAATGGAAATTAACACCGCAAAGATGTTAAAAAAAAAAAAAAAAAAAACAACCCGAATGTGTTCTTACTGCAGTGTTATTTTTGGCCCCCGTTTTTTTTGTTTGTTTGTTTGTTTTGCATAAGACATGTAAGCAGAAATAACACACTCGCAGTATTGCCATGTGGGATATTTTATCACGCCTATAATCTGATCATGTTTAAGATGTAATAAAACGATGACAACATTTTGTCTTACTTTTTTTTTAAACTCTCCTATAAGGAAAATGTGCCCAGATGTTAAAATTATTTCAGCATAACATTCTGCCAGATGGGGGCACTAGACTTAATCCTGTTCCCCATTCAGGTCGATATCACACAAGAAAAAGGTTCAAGAATAACATAATTGAACCTGATTATTTAGACAAGCTCCACCCACCCGCTTGTGCGTGACTCTTGCGTAACTATGTGATACGGATGAAGTCTAGACGTCCAGACGTAGCTCCGTCTGAGGTGTGCAGTCTCAGGTGTTAAAACCTAAAATCTGGATGTGTGGTAGACACCCTGTGTTTGTGTTTGTTGTAAAAAGACAGTACCCGCGTGTCTTACCTAGATTTTTCCGTGTCCTAGTGCTTTCAAGGCGTGTCACCCCAAAATCAAGAGTTTCTACTTCGCTGCTGACGGAGTGGACGACATGAACAGGTGGCTGAGCCGGCTAAACATGGCGGCGGCCGGCTATGCCGAGAGAGAGAAAATCCGTCAGGAGCAAGGTAAGGGGCGGGGACTAGTGTACCTCATCAGAGGCGGGACTTAACCATGTCCTGACACTAAGAGATTTTTCTACTTTGTTTTTATATACAGTGGAACCTCGGATTGCGAGTAACGCGGTCTGCGAGTGTTCCGCAAGACGAGCAAAGATTTTTAATAAATTTTACTTGAAAAATAAGTACCGAGTATCATGTATCATGACTGCGCTTCTTGTTTTGACGCCGAGCGTCACGTGATCACAACTGAGCCAACGGTTTTTCTCTCTCAAGCGCTGTGGAATTGTGGGTAATCATTTCCCCTGCTGTGCCTTAGTGCTCGTCTCTCACTGGTATAATCAACATCTGTGCACACGTGTACTGTTTACTATAACACTGTGACCATGTGTGTGTGCATAAAACATCTTTTATCTTGTGTTTGTATGTGTGTGTACAGCGCGTGTGTACTGTTTATTATAACAAATCTGTGTGCGCGCATGTAAAGCAAAAGAAAGTCTCATTAGAGAGATTAAAGATCCATTTTCTCACACAGTCGAGTGTCAGAGATGTTCCTTGTTAATTTCCCCAATGAGGTGGTGTTTCACACACACTCACACACACACACACACACACACACACACACACACACACACACACACACACGCACACAGGACGTGCGTGCACAAACACTAACGGAAACACTTATCTGTCTGGATTTATTTTTACTTTTTATAAAGGTAAAGTGCAGGTGAATTTGTTTTATTTTTACTTTATATTTTGTATCAATTATTTTTATGTATTTATTTTTTGGGGGGCTCTGGAACAAATCATCTGAGCTTTCATTATTTCTTATGGGAAAATTTGTTATTTGTTATACGAGTGTTTTGATATACGAGCCCGCTTCCGGAAGGAATTATGCTCGCAATCCAAGGTTCCCCTGTATATATATATATAGAGATATATATAGATATTTACACATTGACGAGTTAAAAAAAGATTTGTTTACATGAAAACTCAAAACGCCCTGTTAAGTGCTGTTAGGAGCGTCCCTAATCAACAGGGGGCCAATCAGAAGCCTAGACAAAACGTCATTACTTCTGTTTTTTGTATGTAGGAGATTGTTACAGACAATGACATCATTGGGACAAAAGGTGACATTACAACAAGTGAAAATCTCTGTTTCCCTGCCCAACACCACTGAAAACTGAGTTCTGGAAAATCTTCACTTTCGAAGGAGTTTTCCAAAACTGCATGTGGACGAAAGGTCAAAATGCAGAGAACAATCCCCAGCTAGGTGTGGACACGTACCTCGGACGACCTCAGACGCCACTTTGTTTAATCCTTATTTGCCTTAGTGCACTATTTAAATAAAATGCTGATTTTAATTACACGGTACAACAGGTAACTTAATGTTAGCTCGCTCGCTCGCTCGGGACTTTGGCTAGCTTCCTGCTCTGGCTGCTGTGCAGGACTTGTATCTGTCATTCCCAAGACAAATTGATGCTGTATGGGCCGCAAAAGGAGGCCCGACACCATACTAATGAATTATTAGGAGAAGTCTTTTCCTCTCTTTCCTTCTCTCCTCTTCTTTTTTCCGTCTCTTCTCTCGTGCCCGGTATAATATTATATCTTTATTAATATTCATGATAGTTTGAATACAACATTTTTATACTGTACAGTATTAATGGTAATTGACACTTTGTCTCTCTCTCCCTCTGTCTCCTTTTGTCTCTCTCTCAGCTGATTACTGGAGTGAAAGCGAACACGAGGACAATGAAACCCCGTCGACGCCGAAGCAGGACAGTCCACCGCCGCCGTACGACACATATCCCCGCCCACCCTCAGTGAGTCAGACCCCGCCCTCTCTCCCTACACAGGTTACTGATTCGCTGACCTTGGCTATTAGCTCGTCCCCCTCCCACATACTGACTCACCCTTGATTCACCGTGTGTTTGCTTTGCTCTGTAAGTTAGCTGTCCTTCAGCTGTGTGTGTGCGTGTGTGCTTGTGTGCGTGTGTGTGTGTGTGTGTGTGTGTGTGTGTGTGTGTGTGTGTGTGTGCGCGCCCATTACAAAAGTGGCAAATGAAATGAAAAGGAAAAATCAATAATGAAGTCGATCTACGGGAGAATTAAATAAATCAGCTATGATAAATCATAGCCACTAACAGAACCCACCACACACACACACACGCTCACACACACACACACACACGCTCACACACACAGACACACACCCGTGTTCTTCCCTTGTTGCTATTTTTGCGGTGGAAATGACAGAACCCACAGCGACGTGGGTGAAGCGTCTCAGCTGACGTGACATTTAAAACCTGCCAAAGCTCTCACTTGGGATTTACAAATTGCTCTTAGGCTTCTGCGTCTCAGAACCAGAGCAGGATTTCCATGAAGTCTTTTGTGAAGGTTAACTATTTGTTTTAACCCTCTCGCGTGTATCCTTAACATTCTGTGCAGCTGTCCTAAAGAGTCAAAAACAACCGACATTCACTAAACCTATTGTTGGATTTAAAATCCAAAACATACAGTAATGTTCAAAAGTCTTGACCCCCCCCAATTTCTTAATCTTAAATGAAATGACATGATGCAGATTAAATTTAAGCCGCCACGATGACTTAGTGGTTAGCACTGTCGGCTTGCAGTCCGGGTTTGACTGACGGCCCCCTTCTGTGTGCATGTTCCCCCCGTGCTTGGTGGGTTTCCTCTGGGTACTCCGGTTTCCTCCCACAGTCCAAAGACATGCAGATTAGGCTATTTGGCGTTCCCAAATTGTCCGTAGTGTGTGTGTGCGTTGGATTGGCACCCTGTCCAGGGTGTACCCCGCCTCGTGCCCTAAGTCTCCTGGGATAGGCTCCAGGCTCCCCATGACCTTGAATACAGGTTACAGCGTTGTAGACCATGAGTGAGTGAGAAGGCTAAATGACAGAAATAAGAAACAAAGGTTTTAATGCGACAGGCTGCAAAATGCCTAAAGATAAAAATAAAAAACTTGTTGTTTATGCACCAAGCTCAACCTCATTTCCCCTCTCGTCCGTTCCAACCACTCAGCATTCAGCATCGGCAGGATACTAATCACCTCCTGATCATCTGTCATCATCTGTAGATTGTCACTGTTGTAGCTCTGGGATTTTAATCCTGTTTGAATTCAAATGAAATATTCTGGTGTCATTTATGAGCTAAAAAAAGCAACCTATCTCCTATATTATCTCTCTACAGTATGTTAATAAATATAGCTATGTTATTAAAGATACGATGTTCTGACAAATTGTGCTGCCTTGTCAAAAAATGCTACTGTAGCATGAGAGGCTATCGATTCACGCTACCCTATTGAAAAAGTCTAAATGCCAAAGGGGTAAATGTTCTATAACAGTACGTGGATCGTGTTTTGGTACTTTATTATAACATATGTATTGGAGAATTTAGGGGTAGCTTATTCTGATAAATAAATGTCACTATCAGATAATGCTCCTGCTATGTAACCAATAAAATGAATGGAACTGTTCCCAAGCGTGTCGGTCTTCACATACACAGAACCGTTAAGTAGCAAAAAATGACAGGTACAGTAGCATGGATTGGCAGAACCCCGGCTCGATCCTGTTGGAGAAAACCTGCGTCTTTGCATTTTTTCTTGCATTTTTCCAGAAAATCACCTTTTTTCCTCAAATAAACAGAATATGTTGAGTTAAAAACATTAACCAATACATTATACTGTACAAAAAGCCTAAACAGAAGTCTCACAGAACTACCATTTACTGCGGTACTGTTTCTACTTTAATGATTAATGGTTTTAGATCATGTGCTGTGCTCCTGAAACGAACAAACAGCTGCAGCCTTATAATTACTATTAGACATTCTTTGTATTAAATATTAATTCTTCTTTTTTTTAACTATGTCCAGAAAATTAACCCCCCCTCCCCCCCCCCCCGAAATCATACTTAATTAACGAATGCATTGCAGCACAAAGCGTCACAATAACCTTGGCCCTGATTGGATAGAGCCATTGTAGCCCCGCCCCTTTTTATTAAACGACACAATAATCATAATAATTTATACATAACAGCTGAATAAAACCGTGTAGGGACGAGTTCCTGATATTAGCTTGTGCTAATATATCCGTGTATGTGTGTGTGTGTGTGTGTGTGTGTGGGGCTATTGAAAGGTCATTTAAAGGGCACAGAACACCACAGGACTGCTATTTTAGAAAGTCTAGAGAGACACTGAAATTAAATCTTTTTTATGTTTCCAACTTCTTTTTGCTCTCTCTCTCTCTTGCTCTCACACACACACACACACACACACACACACACACACACACACACACACACACACACATGCTGTGTGTCCTGAGAAAAGCAGGCGAAGAGTGACATTGTTAACCGCGAGACTTCATTCGCCAGAGGAAGATTACAGAGCGCTGCCTTTACCCAGGCTCTAAATGGCTCCTCTGGGAAAGACACAATCTCCCTCCGTCTCATTTTCGCTCCGTATCTCTGTCCATCCTTTGCTCTGTCTCACTGTTCACTCTTTGTGAAACAGAAGTCAGCAGTTACTCCTTTGAGTTAGTCTGTCTCTCAGTCTGTCGGGTCATTAGACGGCTAGACACATCAAACGTGACGCGGTGTGTGAGGACGAGCTTTTCCTTACTTCAGCTTTTACACCACAGAGCAAACGGAAAGTTTTCTTATAGCGTTTAGTTGAGGCTTGTGGAAGGAGTCTCCAGTGTCAGCCTCATGTATCAGTCAGGGGTCAAAGCTCACAGAATGAAGTGTGTGTATAAATGGATAAATAGAAAGCGCTCACAAGAGGAATGAAAGACTTTAACACTAGCTGTGCCTTTACACCAAACACAAAATAAAACTCAAGCAAGACCGTGTCAAATGACGCTACCTAACAAACGGGCAGAAAGCATGTAGAGCTATTTCAAAACAATCGTACGCAAGTAATGTACAGTAGAATAAACAAGGCGGCTGGTTCGGACTGGTTCTGGTTCACTTACAGTCTAGCTGGAGGGTGTGTGGTGTGGTCCGGTGTAGCGTGTGTGTAAACGTGTAATTTAATGTCTTCCTGACAAATAAAGACGCCCCAACTAAGTCTCTATTTTGAAAATGATTTAAAAGCTCCAACACTTTCAGCCTAGTCAGCATGTTTTGTTCTGTAATATTCCACACAAATGCCTTAACTAACTAACTAACTAACTAACTAACTAACTAACTAACTAACTAACTAACTAACTAACTAACTAACTAACACCTTCTCATCTGAACCCCCCTCCTGTAATTCATATTGTGGTGGGTGGAACACACACACACACACACACACACACACACACACACACACACACACACACACACACACACACACACACAATATAGACATTATTCTGCCATAGTCTCTTATTTTAAACTGAAGAAGGTAACAGAGCGCCGCTGTGCCTCCATTCCTTTTAGTCAATTTATATCTCGTCTCCAAATAAAGCAGGTGCATATTAATGACACTTAATAACATCTGCTAGTCCTGAATATCAAGACCAAGAAAAAAAACAAAACAAGATGTCGTCTCCATATAATGCATCAGCTCAATAATCTCTCCATCTCTCCTAACAGATGACTTGTGCGAGTCCGTACCCGGGGCCCAAGCACGGCCGGCTCTCGTCCACTGAGACCTCACACTCACGCTCGTCTCACGAGGAGTACCGCTCCGATCCTCCGGGTGGGGGCGGTGGCAGCAGCAGCGGTGGCGGCTCTCCGGCACGCAAGTCGGCGAGTCAGCGGCGTTCTTGGCAGGACTTGATCGAGACGCCGCTCACCAGCTCGGGCCTGCACTACTTGCAGACGCTGCCACTAGAGGACGCCGTGTTCGCCGAGCCGGGCAACGGGATGTCCCCCGAGCGCCGCCGTCAGTCCACGCTACCCGCCCAGCGCACGCTCCTGCAGGAACACTACGGACCCTTCGACATGCTCGAGGGTGAGCGTCTGCGGGACCCTGCGGCTGTGGGAGGGAAACCCCGCAGCTTCACACTGCCACGCGACAGCAGCCTGCATGCGCTCCTCTCGCCCTCGGCTAGCATGGCAGAGCAACGGGATCCTCCACACAGACGAGACGGTGGGTCAGACCTGTCTTAGACATACAGTATGTGACGACTCTTACGTTACAGCTCATGTGCTGGTACAAAATATGTGATTGTGCAACAGACTGTGTGACTGGAGTACAGACACAGGAGCTTTTCAGATGCAGTATATGGAGAGGTGGAAGGATGGATGAATGGACGGACGGAAAACATCTGGACTATTGCAGACAGAAAGATAGATGGCTTGGAGATTAGTGATGGAGCAGGTAGACGTAGATAAATGAATGGGGACATGGGTGGACTAGATAAATAGAGATAGAGAGATGATAAGATGTGACAAGAAGGTGGATGGATGTATGGATGGATTTTAGAATGGATGAAAAAAGGTTGACAAATGGGTAAATGGTTGGACAGAGATAGGCAGAAGAATGTGGACAGATGTGTCAGACAAAACACATAGATGAGAGACAAAGACATGGATGAGACAAATAAGTGGATTGACTTAAGTGGATAAATGCTTGGAGAAAGAGATAAATGGACCAGACAAGAAGGGTGGATGAACTATTGGGTGAATAACTGTACAGCTGACTGGCTGGATAAATTAATAAATGTACTGTATGTATGCATGGATGGATGGATGAAAAAGGTGGACAAATTAGTAAATGGTTAGACAGAGATTAGAGAGAGGGGAATGGATCAGACATATAGGTAGAAGAATGCATGAGAGATGGTCAAAAAAGACACAGATAGATGAATGGAAGAAATGAGTGGAACAGAATGAACAGAATGATTCCTGGCTAGATGGATGGATGGATGGATGGATGGATGCATATAAAAGGTAGACAAATTGATGTAAATGGTTAGACTTAGAGATTGATTGATGTATCTGACAAACAGGTAAAAGGATGCATGAACTGATGGATTAATGGATGGATGGACAGACAAATGGATGGATAAATGGTCAGATGAGACAGAAAGACAAAAAGATGGATGGAAAACATATGTGGATGGACAGATGGATGGATGGATGGATGGATGGATGAATGGATGGATGGATGGGAAAATGAATGGATACATGACCAGACAAGATGGAGAGTCAAAGAGATGGATGAGACAAATATGTAGAAGGATGGATAAACTGATGGATTACTGGCTGGCTGGATGGATGGATGAAAAATGTAGACAAATTGGTAAATGGTTAGACAGCAATGGGGAGGGGGGTGTGGATCAGACATATAGGTGAGAGAATGCATGAACTCGTGTACGAATGGATAATTGGTCAGAGAAGAGACAGATAGATGAATGAAACAATCAAGTGTATGGACAGGATGATTCCCGGCCACATGAGTAGATGGTCAGATGAATGGATGGATGAATCTGTCGAGTGGATCTAAATGGTTAGACAGAGACAGACAGATGTATCAGACAAATAGGTGGAAGGATGCATGAACTGATCGATGGCTGCAGAGACAAATGAATGGATAAATGGTCAGACAAGTAAGTGGATGAAACTAGGAATAAATGAATAGATGGACGGATGGAGGGATTAATGAATAACAGTACAGTATATACTGCAAGTGTTAGAAATGTTACTGTAATAATGTAGTGTGAATGTGAAGCGCTAATCCACACCCCGCTGCTGCTTCCTGCAAAAAGCCCACAGATCTGAAACTTCCAGACTTGAGGCGAGTCTCAGCGAGTTGTGGATTTAACATCCGGAGCGAAAGCTGTTTGTTGCCGTGTGAACAGTGAACATTTATTATTGATGCCAGCGGACGTGACTGCTGTACAGATGCCCCGGTCCGGGCAAGTCTGAGCTGCTGAAGGAGATGTAAAGGTCTGGCTGTGAAGCAGCTCTGTGTTTATTACTCTGTCCTTTATACCGCTGTCCTTTACTGACTTCAGGAAGTTTTATGGAAACTTGCTGCTAAATGAAGCTCCGCGCTCCGCAGGGATGGGAATTTATTAGATTCTTAGATGCATTGCAGTTCTTTTCTTCAGTGCAGATGAGTTTCTCACAGGCTTATGCAATTTCTTTGTAATTAGCAAATATATATATAAAACCCACTTTGAGCTAAAAAAGGAAACAGTTTAATAATAAAAAAGAGTCATTTTAAAGTCTTTATTCTTGAGGAACCTGTGAACTCTGTAGCGTATATATAGAACCCATGAGGAACGATTTCCCTACAAGAACAGAACTCCAGGTGTAACATCGGGCATTTTATATATAGAATGCGGCGTGGAACTTTAAGCAATGCTAAAACACAAATAAACGCTTCGTCTCCAAGCAGCTTCCATGTTCTACTCTTGTTTCATTGTTTTCCATCCAGTGCTTTTTGCAGCCAATCACGTTTTTCACAGCAGTGTTACTGTACCTGACCTCGCTGATGTTTAACAGGTTTTTACCACGTTTGTGTGCCACGACAGTCAATGGTGGAATGGGTTATTCTGTGCCAGAGTGAAGCGTACGTCCACCACCTGGACAACAAAAAGTCACCGTTTCAGAAGCGTCAAATTATTGTCCTGCATCAAGAAGAGACAACAACTTAAGAGATGAAGCTGAGATGACTGGAATTGGGTTCGGAACTGTCCCGCACAGTATGAAACCCTGGAAGGACAGAGCTGGACGTCAGCTTCGCAGAAGGAATGTGGCCAGAAATAAATCATGAACAGAGATCACGTATATGCTTTAGGTTGTAATGGAGAAAAAGAGCGACAGTAGAAATCAGAGCTGCAGTACTGCATGTTTATTGGTGAAAGTGAGAACATTCTGTTCTGGGAGAGCCGTTACACTGGTGACCAGTAAGAACATTTTCCCATGGGGTTTAGTGCCACGGTGTATTTCACAGTACAAAGGCACTGGTTGGCTGATATACTGTAGTACATGTAGCACACTATAGTAAATGGTTCTATCAGTACACGTACAGCACTTTGGTGGAACCAAAACATGGTTACATGTGCTGTGGTGGTGTACACGGTTTTAGCTTCTACATGTTCATCTACCATAATGCTAATATTCATATAGTAACCTCTGCAGTGCCATTTCACCTCTTATGGTACATTCCAAAGGTTATTTGGTACCACAGGGGGCTAATAAAGTTCATCAAAAAAGTAGGTGTCTAATATGAACTTCACCATAGAAGTATTATGGATGAATACAGTCCAGTGTTTCTATGTAATATGTTACAGTACGAACACAACATATTAGATACTTGCTGAACTTTGCTAGTCACTGTGGTACCCAATACGTACAGTACCGTGGTATTCCCCAGAGGATTGTGGTCCACACTATAGTACTACACGGTACACACTGCCGTGCTACCCTGGTGCTCTAGTAATGTCTGGTAACACTGGTGTCTGCAATATGATGGTATGTACTAAAGTTAACCGTAGTGAAGTAATACTGTAGAAAGTAGAAAAAGTAATACTGCAAAAAAAGTAGAAGTAATTGTTAGCATGTTAGCATGTTAGCGCTCGTCCGCTCCACCGAGTCTGTTAGCTGGTAGCTATAAATGTTAAATATTATAATATTTAAAAAAATGGTGATCCTTGATTTTCAGGTTGCATTTCAGAGTAGCTTGAGTGCAACACAGTGATGAAGGTGAAAACAAACCCAATAGTGATGACAGGATGCGAACATTCACCCCTCACACCGCGAGCACTTTTAATTCTCAAGAAAGAACGAAATTTTTTTCTGTTCACCAGCGAGATAAAGAGCCGCTTTCCCACATCCACCGATTTGATCCCGAGCTGGTACGATTTCAACACTGTCAGAAATCATAGAGAAGTTCATCAGGAAGTTCATCAAAGCTCAGTACAGCAAGTGAAGATGGACAGTAGCGGTTTGTTGGTGGTCCGTAGCCCAATAATATGGCAAAGTCCTTGTTTCGTGTTGACGTGGAGAGCCTTGAGACGGCGCTACCGGAGCGCGTGGAGCAAATCTGCTCAAATAGTTCAAATAAAAAATGACTACATACTGTATAGTGATGTTTATTAGAGACGTCTGTAACGGGTTTATAGCTCCTGTAGTCACAGGTATGAACTGGTGGCTGTTGACGGCTGAAAATCAGAGCAGGTTGTGAAGGTTCTCCGTAGTTCTCCCTTTATTATGAATGCTTGGGGGTGGAGCCTATATCATGACTGACAAGTGGTATATAAGGAGTCCAGCGTGAACCTGCATTGTTTCAGCCACTCTTTGTTTAGATCTGATGTGTAACAGTAAGAGTTATTCGAGTTTATTGACCTTTAACGCAGCATGCAGCAAGAGCGGAAAAATAAAATAATTAAGAAATCAAGACGAGATAACAAATTCACTTATAATTGCATCCCTGGAGGTTTCAGCTCTTCGCTCAGTGATATGTCTGACGCTGGAATTAAATAAATAAATAAATAAATAAAAACCAGCCACCCGTTCCTTTTCTGCAAACGTCCTAAAAATATGACTGCATCTTAATTAAGTTTTAATGGCACTGCTCGTTACGAGAAAAAAATGTAATTAGGGCAGAGCGTCCAGGGCCGACGATGGCCGCGGATTCAGGCTCGTCAACAGAAGACGGGATTTTTCCCCCTAAATGTGGGTTTGCGTTTGTTCCAGGTTTTGAAGTTGCTATTAAACCCCAGTATGCAGCAGAAATAGATCATCTTCCCTGTGTCCCCGTCTCCATCTCTCTCTGGCTTGTGGAAGGGGAGGAGCTTTGTCAGGAGGATGGTGTGTTCTTCTGAGACATGCACATGGAGGCACGATGACATCATCACTCAGGATTAGCAGGACCTGAGTGTGACCCCACACGCATGAGGACATGTACGGAAATGCACGACTTCCTCAGTGTGTGTTAGATCTCTCTGTCCACCAGCGCAGTAATAGAGTCTCATAAAGTGGTTTATACACCAGGTAGTCCCGGTCGGTCGGCTGATCTGATTGGACGAGAGGCTCTGATGTTCAGTATAACAGCACTGAGACACTGTCACTGCGTTTGTCTTCACTGAGTACCAAAAAGTTTAAATCTAGTGATCAAAACCATTACTACATTTACTCCAGGATGTCAGGGACTCTTTGTGTTACCATGGCAACATACAATGGTTTATCAGTCATAGCCGCTTTGGGAACTATTCTCATTAACAGAGCAGTAACATTTGTTGTGCCTGAGATATCAGTTACTTGATCATAATTCCAAGTAACAAGTCAAAGTTAAGTTGTGATTACCTGCCACTGCCGGAGCTCTCCAGTCGTGTGACCTGTGATTGTTTGTGATTATCGCTGATTACATGTGATTTCCTGTATTTAGCTGTGATTAGTTTAGTTGTGATTACTTGCCATTACCTGGGATTAACTGTTGTTAGCTTTAGGGTCCAGTGGTTATGGGTGATTATCTGTGATTACTTGGGATTATTGGCGATTAGCTGTGGTTAAGTATCAGCTGTGATCGCTTGTGGTTAGCTGTGATTTGCTCTGATTACCTTTAATTAGCTGGGATTAGTTGATTAGATGATTCCCTGAGATCCCTCGCCATTACCTGTGACCAGCTGTGATTATCGCTGATTACTTGTGATTACCTGTCATTAACTGTAATTAGCTGATTATCTTTGATAGCTGTCATTACTTGCTGCCCAATCAGGACTATTCTGATACTCACCACATCACGGCTCTTGCTCGTGTGATATCACCTAAAACACCTCAAGAATAAAGTTAAGCGCTGTGTATGGATCAGTAAAGAACAGGAAATGTGTACAACACCATAAAGAATTCTGAAAGCAAAAGTGACCAGCGTTAGGGCGGCCATGACCGAGGCTGTGGTGGATCCGTGTGAGGTGGCGCTCGAGTGGAACTGCGGGATCCAGGAGCGATGCAGTTTCTATCCCATCTCCTCCACACGGAGCGAAATGAAATTATACTGCAAAAAGTCATAACAGAGCAGAACGTAGCAACCTGGTCAGCAGCTGGAATAAACGGCGCACGCGGCGCCAGGCCGTGTGTGTCGCACTGAGGGAGGCTGTCGACGCCTCCACACGTGAGGAATTAACGTGTACTGATCGACTTTGCTGCTGCAATCTTCTCGCGTTTCACTAATCCCCGTCCTGACGCTTGTTTCTGCTCATTTTGTCAGCGCTGAACTAAATATAAACACGGCGCAGGGTCTCGATGGATAACCCTTTATTCCCTCTCTCTCTCTCTCCTGCAGCGGAGGCGGATGGATGTTAGTCATCCTCCATCTCCAGCCTGTTCCACCACCTGCTGAAGAGTTCTTATCGTTTTCATGACACACCGTGCCCCAGACGCCAGAGAGAACCGGCCAACTGAATAACTGCACTCGAGAGATTTCAGTATTTTTGTCAGATAGTTTCTGAGATTTAATCCCCAAACGGGTGAGTGTGAACGCAGTCACCACTGAAACTCGTAACTTTCTCAGATTAGGATTCCTGCTCAGGAGGTCAGGGGGATCAGGGAGGTCTCCTCAACCGCAGGACAGGATATGTTGTCCTGTAATCAGACGTGGCGCTGAAGTCAAGAATAATAAACATCTTCTGTATCTTCTGCATCTTCTGATATCCTTACGTTATCCTATTATTCATACTATCCTAATATCACCCATTACATTAAAGATCAGCAGATTATTATTAGATTTAACATTTTAACTCGTTATGTAGAAACACTTTATCCGTCAGTGACATGTCCTTACCCTAGGAACATGTCTGGCTGATTAGCTAAACTGTAGCTAATTTAGAATTTAGCATAATACAGTTTAATTCAGGCTTAAATCGTCACATACACATTACTGCACGGTGAAATTCTTTATTCTTTATTAACATTTTATCAGTAAGTTGGGGTCAGAGCACAGGGTCGGCCATCGTACAGCGCCCCCCGGAGCAGACAGGGTTAAGGGCCACCCTCAGGGGCCCAACAGTGACCATCCGATCAGTAACTCAGAGCCTTAACACCCTGAGCCACCACCGCCCCGTAGCTGCATTGCATTCTGGGCCTTATCTGCTCTAACATCTCTAAACCTCATTAATGTATCATTCAGTAGTGAGTGCCTGAGAAAAGAGTCTCAGTTTTAATTCTAGACTGACTTCGTTACATCCATCCCGTTAGCATCGGCTTCACTAAACACACCGCGCATATTTAATTATAAACACGCAGACGTGAGGTTTCCTTGAATCCATGACCTTACTGTACAGATCTCACAAGCTCCGCCCAAATCTCATGAATATATGAGTAATCATAATACGATGAGGAAATGCTGCCCTCAGGTGGTGACATGTGGAAGTGTGCTTGCTGAACACAGTAACGGGGACCTGATGTCCTGAAGCGTGTTCTCTCATCTCATCTCATCTGATCACATCATGTTCCTTTGGCGTTCTCTGGGAGTGTTACACACACACACACACACACACACACACACACACACAAATACTTTCTCTCTCTCCAAGCTCTGGGTTTTTTTTCTCCCACACATCCAACCACGCTCTGAGCTTTTCTGGGCGTGTCACGGTGATGGATGAGGCACCTGAAAGCGCTGAGAGGAACGATCACAGCTCCAGCTTGGGTGAAACGACGTGGGAGGAATGTAGTGGTTTTTTTTTCTTCTTCTTTTTTTTGGCTAAACACTAGATGATGAGTGTGTTAGTCAGCGTCAGGTTTGCTTGCTGTGTGTGTGTGTGTGTGTGTGTGTGTGTGTGTGTGTGTGTGTGTGTGTGTGTGTGGGATGTGTGGGTGGACAGAGCCATGATGCAGGAAATGCACAAAGAGAGATGAGTGTCTACAGCTTAGTGTGCAGCTCAGGAGTAATTAATAACGAGGTGTTACAGATGTGCCACCGAGCTCCGTGATTGGTCGTTTGAAATGTCAATCAAATAGAGTCTTCTTGTGACAGTAGCTGCGTTCTGGTTCTTTTTCGAGAAATCAAACCTTCTAGTACGAGCACTTTAACACTTTTGGTCACGTGTGACTCTCTGCCATCATCAGACTTATGAAATATTTTGATTTAATGCCTGTAAAGTTTAAACAAGTGCAGTGATCGATTAGTTTATCGCAACTTAACCCTCATTTTGCTTCTGACTGTTACATGTGTGTGTGTGTGTGTGTGTGTGTTTGTATTCTTTATGTGTGTGTGTTTGTTTTTGTGTGTGTGGCGCCCCCTTCAGGCGGGGAGAATGAGAGGGAGCACGAGGGTCAGTGCCACGCCGACTCTCTGGGAGACCTGTACCGGGCGCTCGAACGCGCCAGCGTGTCTCCTTTGGGTGAGCCGCGTCTCTCCACCCGTCTCGAGTTCAAGCACTCGTTTGTGCGCCGCTGCAACGACCCGCTGCTCAACGACAAAGTGCATCGCCTGCGCATCCTGCAGAGCACGCTCAAGGTACCGGACACGCTGCTGCGCATGGGTTTCTGTCTGTCTGCGTGTCGATGCGTCCTCGTCTGTCTGAGATGTTGTCCGTCTGTCTGAGCGTCTCCGGGGGGGCTCGGAAGACAGCGGCGCTCGTTAGAGGAGCCATGATTTTGGACAAGTTGCTGATTTGGACACGGTGCTGCTGTCTTGGAGCCTTGTCTTGCCTTTTTTTTTTTGTCTAGTACCGTGGCTGCGCTTGGCTGTAGAGCAGAACCGCTGTAGCTGTCGAGGCTACGCTAATCTGTGAGTCCGGTCCTGCTGTGTGCTTGTCCTCTGGCCGACTCCTGTTGCATTGTGGGTGCTGTACGGACGGGTAAGGTGCAGCGTGGAGGGGCGGCGAGGCCCACAGTGTCAGAGGACTCTGGTCAAAGCTCGCATGATGTGTGTGTGTGTGTGTGTGTGTGTGTGTGTGTGTGTGTGTCCTTACCCGCTAGTCTCGCCTGTTGTGCTCTGAATCACTTTAACGCGTGAGCCGTGACTCGTACCTCAATTACACCCTAACCTGTATGTTAGCCCTAGAGAGAGAGAGAGAGAGACAGAGTGTGTCTGTAACGTCCACCCTCCGCTGCTCTGTTTCTGCGCCCTGATAGGACAGGGAAGGCGAGCTAGCAGTGATTGACAAGCTCCTGGACAAAGCCAAGCTTACGTCCGCCGACTTCCAGGAGTGGAAGAGGACGTACGCCGAGCTGTTCCCAGCCGAAGACAAGAAGGACCGCCAGCCCAGTCCCCTGTCGGACCCGAGCCCCGCGTCCACTCCGGAGCCCACGCCTCGCACGCCGTCTCTCTCACATACACACTCCTACATCGAGACTCATGTCTGAGTCACACACACACACAAACACACACACTTAGACACATACATGTTCAGTTCTAACTGGCCTGTCTCAGGATGCTAAAGTGTTACACAAGCAGTGCTGTAGGTTTATTTAAAGGAACACTTCAGCTCTGTGCGCTCAGACTCCAAACTCACTTACATAACGGAGGTCTAAGAGCACGTGCTGGAGATCAGGCTAAAGACTTTTGCATATAAACGAAGCTGTAGAGGCTCGGAGACGACACCGCCTCAGCAGGGTGGATAATCTGGTCGTCTCTGATGGTGGGCGGAACAAGAAACACATTTTAACTTCAGTCGATATTTTATTAAAAATCTCGTTCATCTCATCCTTACAACCTCATCGTTCTCTTTTATAGTCGCGTATCTTAAAGGTTTATGGTCAGAATTCAGCATCTGCTCTAAGACATCTGTAAGAAGTTTGTTTGGTGTCAGTTTATGATTATGAAAACTTGTGAAAACTTCTGGCCTGTAGAGCTCTACACACACACACACACACACACACACACACACACCACACACACACACACACACACACACACACCACACACACACCACACACACACACACACACACACACACACACACACACACACACCACACACAGCACACACACACAGCACACCACACACACACACCACACACACACACCACACACACACAAAATTCATGAAGGGAAAGCAAAAATTGCTAAACGTATATCAGGTAGTGGACCAATCATATATAATGATGAGAATGTGG
>JAAGKR010006450.1:0-31359 GCA_011419295.1 Clarias macrocephalus
TCACTTCTTAATAATAGACAAAGCAACAAAATGTAAGGGTGATTCTTTTCTGTACATTAGTGTTTGGAAATTTATTTATTTATGATAATCAAAAAAAAAATGCATAGTACAAAGCAACTAGAAAGCAACTAGTGACATCTGTCTACTGGTGTTCTATACCCTACTGTCCTACACTTACAAATGCTTTATTTATGTTTAAAACATAATGCCTTTCTTAGTCCTTTTGATAATGATACTGTTGCATTATCAGTTTTGCTTGCAGTCAAAGTAGCAATATCCAATATGGTAGTGCTGCTTGACATAGAACATTCAGTGGCTTATCACCCATCATCGTCTAGAAGACAAATGGAAAGAACCTCTACAAGTGAATGAAGCTCAGATTCTAATACCATTAGACACTGTTCAAACAGTCATCAGAGTGGACATCAAAGCATTTAAACAAATGAACAAAAAAGGTCTGAATAGAATATCAAGGTTATGAAGACTTTGATAATTATAAATTTTAGCCACTTGATCTGATCATTCATTTATTGCTGGAATAAATCTATTCTTTCTGTGCACAGGCAGGATTTGTCTGAAAAGGGTTGCACCGATGCATCAACATAATTGATTAAGTCAATGTTAGGCTTTGAAAAGAAGCGTGTTTTAAGGTGAACTAAAAGAAGAATTATTGCTCGTTGTGTCCGTTGCACTCCGATATTCTTACCAACTGAGCCCTAACTGGGAGAGACGGACAAACACACAAGTAATATCCATTTAGTGATGATGTGTGTATATATGATAGACTAGTTACATGCTAAATAAGACAAATAAACAATTAAACTGACAGATACAGACAGACACAGATATATGACAGATAGATAAATAGGTAGATACACATATGCAGACAGACAAATAAAAGTAATCTGTAGTTGGACCTGAAAAATGTGATCCTAGATATGAATAAAATCATCTCCCAATATAACAACAAGCTGCCCTCCACTGCCCTAATATTCAGAATCTTCCTTTAAATTGTGAGACAATAAAATGTCCTGTAGGTCATTGTAACCTTATTTTTCTTTGCAATGCCACAAAAAAACAGATGATTTTATTTGTGCTCTGAAGCTTACTTGTGGTATTATATCCCCCCCGCCCTCTTCTGTATGTGTGTGTGTGTGTGTGTGTGTGTGTGTGTGTGTGTGTGTGTGTGTGTGTGTGTGTGTTTGTGTGTGTGTGTGTGCGTGCACTCCCTGACCTTTCCTGCGGTATTGAAATCATTTTTCATGGAAAGTGATGCTCTGTGGTTCTGACCAGCTATTAGAATGGCTTATGACATGTCATAGCAGAAAGCACGATATCTGTAACGACCAAAAGTTGCCTACTAAAGTATTCAGAAGTTTAAAAAAGATCTGTGGAAATCTGAATATCAACCTTTTATGAAATTAGAAAAGGCACCCATGTCTACCGTAAAGACAGCCATAAAGATCTGTACATCACATGACCTTTCATTGTGGGATTTTGTGGAGATGTTGTGTGTAGACATGTGTGTAGGACTTTGTTTAATGTCCATTCAGGTCAATCATTTATATCAAATATATAATTGTTGTTGGTGTTTTGGCTGCTCCCGGTAAGGGGTCGCCACAGCAGACCATCTGGTCCGCACATACAAACTTGGCACAGGTTTCACGCCAGATGCCCTTCCCGATGCCACCCTCCCATTTTATCTGGGCTTGGGAACGGCACTGCATCCACTGGCTGGGAATTGAACCCAGGCCTTCCCCCTGGCAGGCGAAATACCTACCACTGAGCCACCAGTGGCTTTATAGTGCCCTATGTCAAATATATAGTAATATAATATATATAATTACACAAAGATAGTCAGAGGAAATACAAACACAATTTTTGAATGATAATTTCATTTATTAAGGGAAAAAAGCTGTCCAAGTCTGCCTGGCCCTATGTAAAAAAGTAATTCCCTACTAAACTGATTGTGCTGCACCTTGGCAACAACAACTGCATAAAGTGTTTGTGATAACTTGCAATACTTGCAATCTTTTACATTGCTGTAGAGGAATTTTGGCTCACATTTCCTAGTAGAATTGTTTTAATAATGCCATATTGGGGTTGCTTTATGAGAATGAGCGGCCTGTGATCATGGCACAGCATCTTAATCAATTTAAGTCTGGACTTTAACTAGACCACTTCAAAATCTTAATTCTTTGAGCCATTAAAAGACGGACTTGCTGGTATGTTTTGGATCATTGTCCTGCTGCATAACGCAACTGCTGCTTGAGGTCACAGTCTGATGGTCAGACATTCATGGTTCCATCAGTTATGGCAAGTCATCCATGTACTGATGCTGCAAAACAGCCACATACTATCTGCTACGCCTACTTTGAGAATAGGATGTAGGCTGCTAGTCAGTACAGTGGAACCTTGGATTGCGATTAACCCAGTTTGCGAGCGTTCCGCAAGACAAGCAAAAATTTATAGTAAATTAAAACGAGCAAGACTTGGTTTACGAATACCATGTATCATGTGGCACAATTGCGCTTCTTGTTTTGACGCAGAGCGTCACGTAATCACAACTGAGCCAATGGTTCCGCTGTGGAATTGTGGGTAATCGTCATTAGAAAGGTTAAAGAGATACATTTTCTCTCTCTCTGTGGGTGGGGAGGGGAAGGGAGGGGCACGATGTCTAATTACGCGTACACACACACATAAACTGCAGGCTGAGAAAGAGAAAATGGATCTTTAACCTCTCTAACACACACACACACATACACACATACTCAGCGGAGTCACTGCTGTAAAGTAAAAATAAAACAAATTAACCTGCACTTTACCTTTGAAAAGAATCGCGACAGAGCCTTGTTTCCGTTATTGTGTGTGTGTGTGTGTGTGTGTGTGTGTGTGTGTGTGTGTGTGTGTGTGTGTGTGTGTGTGTGTGAAGACGAGAGAGTTTAATTAGTCAAGCCTTTTGTCTTAGGTAAAGGTTCAGATCTGGGGAACTCATGGACGTAGAGTATTATGGTGAGCTGTTATGTTTGGATGCTGTCTTCTCCCACTTTCATTGATCACTCAGGTTTGTTGACAGTGATCTGACAGGTTGCTTTTCTTCCCAGGAAGCCCTCATGTCTGCTTCTTTCTTTTAGTTATGCTGTCATAGTTAGTCCCTGCTTGCACTATGCATTAAATATACATTCACTTCATACATTATGTGTGTCAGGCCAGCGGAAATGGCAAAACAGACAAGGCTGTATCCGCATACATGGCATACATCCCAACAGACATGTTTCATGTCGCCTGAATTCTAAACCAATTACCTGCACCCAATTACCCAGGTGATTCAATAGGACCCAGTAATGGAGGAACGTTGCGAAGTATACGCTCCTGTGAGTTTTCCGGAATGTTACCAAGCCGTGTTTATTTGTGATAGCTTTTCAGTGTATATGACTTTGATCTAGTATTTAGGTTTACGAGTTTTGATTGCCCTAGTGTACGTGTTTTGCTGAACGACCGACCGAGTACGAACTGGCCATGTTTGTTTTGGTTATTGGATTAATAAATGTGGTCTTATTTACCTGCACTTGCGTCCCACTATACGTTAATCCTGACAATGTGACTGTGACCATACCTGTTTGTTCTCTCGTGTCCCCCCACCCCTCTCTCTGTTTATCTTCTCATGATGCTCGTAAGTTGCCAGTGTTCCAGACCCCCTCTGCGCTTTGGATCTGTCTGACCTTTCCTGGTGCTCCGTTTCTAGTTGAAAATGTCATCACATGGCGATAACGTGTGTGGTTTGCTTTAGATGCATGTGGTGATTGGGATGGATCCACTTGGCCATGAAGATGGTCTTTGACTTGTCTGATGCATACAGCAGTCCTTTGATGACTTGTGATTGCAGTCACAAGTCATCAACTTCCATATTCATAACACACAGTTTAACTGCAAATCAATCCCTGCCATCCATCACCCAAATTAGATCATCCTGTTGCCATCTCAAGGAGTTTTTTCTTGCCACCATCACCCTCAATCTGCTCATCAGGGACAAACTGATCATTGTGATTTATTATTTCCTCACACCTTTAATTTATAATTTTATCTGATAAAACTGTTGTAACTGTGCAAACATTGTGCAAATAAACATGATATATATAAACATGATATATGTGGATGTCTATATGATACAGTATACAGAGAATTAAAATGGGTGGAATATACAGTAGTGCAATGATAAACATAAATTATGAATGGTGCAAAGATGCATAATGGATGAAGCAGTTTCATATAGACAGAAAGTGACAGAAAGTCCAGTAATGTATTTGTTAACATTTTATGATCAGCTATTTTATCAGTTATTTTTCAGTCTGTATTGGTGCTGAGGCACCTATAGTGCCTGACCGATGGTAGAAGAGTGAATAGTCTGTATAGAAGAATTAATTATTTGGAGTAAGAGGGATCTTTAATAATACCTTTCACCCACTGCAAATAGCATTCTTGTAAATGTTCTCCATGTTAGGTAGCAGAGTGCAGAGTTACAGTGTGAAACATTGCAGTTGCCGTACCACATTGAGATGCTAGTTTGTGAAAATGCATTCAATGATACAGTGGTAAAAGCTCCTAAATATCCTGGAGCACAAGTGGGCCTTTTTAAGGAAGCAAATGTTGCCCTGAATCCAGGTATGGTCAAACGTATGGAACTCAATAGCATAATCGTAGGCAGAGCGAAAACTTTGGAGTTCCCATAAATGTCTGGCTGCCTTTCTGCTGGAGTGGGAGCGGTCAAACACCCTTATCATCTCCTCGGTGAATGATTTAAAGGAGGAGCAGCATGGATCATTGGAGTTCCAAACAGCGGTTCCCCATTTGCAAGCCCGTTCGGTGTGGGGTGTGATCACAGAAGCAACCCTGGAGCACTCTTCTAGGGAAGGAGGACGCTTGGAGCTCCAACAGTAAAGAGCATTGTGATAAGAAGAGGCCATATGTTTCACTATTGTATGGTTGTGGGTTCGGGAGCCGGGGTTTATGATGTGGGGTTTGTACTGGAACTGGAGGAATCTCTAAAAGGATGTGGGTCTTTGAACAAAGGCAGAGTGTGCAGAGTGTAATTACAATGGAGTGAAAACCTCTGCCAGCATAGGACTCTTGTCTTCTGTCCACGAACGTGAAGCACAAACACACACAGATTACGGGAGACAGCATGAATCATGGTAGATGAGGCAGCGAGAGCAGAAAAAACATACAGGCAATCCAAAGCAAGAGATAAGCTTTGAAAAAAAAAAATCCAGAAAACAGGTGAGGTGAACCACAGAAACAGAGCACTAGGGACAATTGCAGGTAGAGAAGATGAGAACCACACAAGTAAGATACATTGGCAGAGTGTGGAGCTCTCAGGGTCCTTTTAATGAGTCGATTGTTGAATTGGAGACAGGTGTGCTCAGTTAATCAGTTTTACACAGAAATCCCTGGGTGGAGTCATGACCTGGATGTACTGGGCTGATCGGGCTGGCTAGTGGCAAAGTCAGCTCGAGTGGTTGTGGGCTCAAGTAATTAGATTTCTCTAGCTTTGACTTAGCCTAACCTTTCATCTACTCAAAAAGGTAAGTAGATGAAAGCCCAATATAGCCCACTGATGTAGTTTGTTCAAGTGATTGTTTTTCTCTAAATTGGCCTAACAATACTCTAACAATTCAAACACCCAAACACTACTTAAAACACTTTATTCTTCCAAAACTAATCAAAGGTAAAACAGTGATCTGCTTAAAACAGGAGAATACGGCACAAAAACGTTCTATGACAACTGAGTTTGTTTCTCAACATGTGAATCTGAGGGGAGCACAAAGGTGTACATCCAGTCCTTTTGGAATTCAATGTTTAGAGCACAGACCTGACCAAACATTACTCCTAAAGCTGCTGTCACCCAGGCCATCAAGGACTATAGTTACAGTATCACCACAGGAACTTCAACAGCTTGTTCAGGCACCTCCAGTAGATCCAAAAGCAGCTCTACAGCAGAGCTCTGGATAAAGAAAACAAGAGAAGTCTTGTGAAGAATTAGAAAATGAATTTCACAGAATATCTAGTTATAATAAAAATAAAATATATGAATGAGGCTATATATCACCAGAGTGTGTAAAAGACTGTAATTCTAATGATGGGTTAACTTATTATTTTTTTGTTTATTTAGTCTTCAATACAAAATGTGTTATTGTCTTAACAAATGCCACTGTTAGAAGTTGGACCAACAACACAATATTACTTCATTCAACATTTATCTAGCTGGAGATTTTACAGTGTACTTAAGTAAAGTTTTGTGTTCCTCAGGCTTCAGCCCTCTATATATGCTTCCTCTAGGTCTTTTATATCTTTTATAAATATGGTTACCAGGTCCACTGCTATGCATGTGTGAAGGACATTTAACACTGAATGCTTATTATCTTCGTTCTACTTAATTTGATTTATCTTTTAATTCTCTGTGTACACACACACACACACACACACACACACACACACACACACACATACAAACATATGTACACACACGCACGCACACACACACACACACACACACACACACACACACACACACACACACACACACACACACATATATAGCATAAAATAGTATATGATACTACTGACTATGAAGTTTTTGTATATATGAATATATACAAAGCAGGACAGGTGTGAATGTGGCTTTATGGTGATTTCAGCTGGTGTGCATTTAAATGCTGGTTAAAATAAAACTTAGTGTGTGACCTTATACATGAAAATAACAAACAATACGGCAGACATAAAAATGTATTAGATAAAACCTCCCACAAAATAAGCACAAGTAAATCGAAAAATTTAAGCCCGACAACTGGTGTAGGCCAGGTTACCAGCAAATAGCCATGACCTAAGGAAAGAAACAAGTGGCACTATTTGAACAAGATCATATATGAAAACAGTAATCAGGAAATTTAATGCTTGGTAAAAAAATTTTTTAATTGCAATTTAAATCCCAATTATTCTCTGTTCATTGGCAAACTTCAGACAGGCCTGTATTCTTGAGAAGGGAGACCTTGTGGACGCTGCAGGAATTCAATTCATGGCAGCATTTTGTCTTGAGATCATTCATAAGCTCCCCCTATATAGTTCTGGACTGATCCCTTACTTTTCTCATTAGTATCCTTACCCCATGAGAGGTGATCTTTAGTACTTACTGTACTGTACATAGACCAAAGACACCTTTTTATGAAAGATAAATTAAATGTAATTGAATATAAATGTAAACAATATTCATTCATTTATTAACTCATTCAAAACAATGAATTCTTGCTTTTAATATCTCACCTTGAATTTTCTGAGATATCGAAATACTCCCACACAGTCAACATTTTCTAATGAGTGCTCTGTTATAGATATATACATTATAGATGTAACAGCACCAATGGAATCTTTCTCAAACTGCAGCTAGATAAACTACTAGACTAGTCATTGGTCACCGGTGGATGTCATCTTACATGCCAGTAGACCGATGCCAGTCAACAAGATGAATACTGTGTTAAATATGTGTATTGCAAGTTCTAACACCCTTAATTGAAAATAAACACATTACTCCACCCAAATCAAATCTAATTTTGAAATCTAATTGTGAAGAGCATGTAATCTCATTCACTTCAGAAAGAGATCAATGGAAGACAAGATTTACAGTATAACTGTCATACTGAACAGGTTTGTAAATGCTCCTTTAGTTTTCTAAATATTCATGAACAACATCTTTGGAGACTTCAAGAATCACTATCATTTACATAGGCAACTTTCTAATGTACTCAAAATCTATAGCCAAACATGTTCAACAGTTACAAGTCGTTCTTCAAAGGCCCTTAAAAATAATTTGTATACTAAAATAGGCAAATTTGAATTATGCAAAGAAGGTCGAGTTCCTACTGTACATCTCAGTGAAAAGGGCATTGATATAGACAAAAGCAGTTCGGGCTGCAGCCAATATCTGCCAAAGGCCTGCAAAACTATTTCAGGAAAATGTTACTTTTGTAAATGTTACGTTTGTTGAGGAAATCCGAGAAAAATGCTGCCCTTCTTCAACCACCTTCTGCAAGTTTGGTGATTGGTTTGATTGGCATTTTCTATGAACCAATAGCTCAATCTGCTTACATAGCAGCTCAGTGAGGTTGAGATGTGGTGACTACCCAAATCCATCCATTACAAGGGGTACAGGGTACCCTGGGTACAAGTGTAGCTTAGTGATTAAGGTATTGTACTACAGTTCGGAAGGTATAAGGTTCAAACCTCATGACCACCAAGTTGCCACTGTTGGGCGCTTGAGCAAAGCCCTTAACTCTCACCTGCTCAGATGTATAATGCGATAAAAATGTAAGTCGCTGTGTATAAGGGTGTCTGCCAAATGCCTAAATGTAAATTACAAAAAGTAATACCAGAATATCAGCTCACTGTTTTTTCCCCCTCAAAATAGTTCATGCATTATTTTGTAGTTTGGGTCATTGTACTGTTTGTGGAGGGAAATGGGTCCAATCATGTTCTATCCACTGAGTATTATATTGTGTGGCATCAATGTGATAGCCTTCTTTGTCCAAGCTCAGTCTAGGAAGTGAATATCTTGGGTCATCTAGTGAATAGTGATGTTGAGAATTTGTGGTTACCATTCAATGAAGCTCCCAGTTATGAACTTGTGAGACTTTGATGTAGTGAGCTTGTGAGACTTGTCCTCTTGCTCAGTTGTTCTCCAAGGCATCCTACTGTTTATACTGTATTATGATTAGAGACGGGGATTCTGATATTCTTTAATGAAAGCAATCCACATTATTGTATTGTACACTATATATGCGTATACATTATTGAAATGTTTAGTTTCTTGGCAATTGATTATTTGAAATAGTCTTTTTTTTTTTTTTTTTTTTTTTTTTTTAAGGATTTGTTGGAAAGTTACAGAAAATATTTTAGATTTTTCTTTCAAATCTAGTATTGGTGACCCCAATCTTTTGTTTGCTAGTGTACATACCTTAAAAATAGTTACCATATAATAGATGATTTATACAATTATTCATTAGTGTCCACAGGTGATGCTAGAGTACCACTAGTGCTAAACGATATTATCACAAAATTATATTATTTTATTTGAACTAAAATTAAACATGTAATGTTTTTGTAACAATGTTCCGTGGGAATGGGGATGCTTGAAGCAAGGTTTCTTTTTATTTGCACAAAGTTGTTTGCATACACACAGACACACACACAATATTAAAAGTGAGAATGATTGCATGTTACCTTTTGGCTCATCCTGTTGTTCTCCGTTCATAGGAGACACTCAACCATGCCCCTCTTGCCACAGTTTTATATGTGTGTTTGCAAATGAAACATAACCAAATCTGTTTATTAGGTCTTTCTCGTAATTATGCACAATATGGATGTGGGGGCAGAGGCAAGCATCACCTGTGGATAGAGTGGAGATAATGATGTCAAACCAGCAGGTAACACGGAATGGATCTCACCTGTGGCTTGTTACCACACACTGATTTATTCACGCCGCTTATATCATCATGGTGGATGACCAAGCTGCTGCCACTCCTGTCCGGCAAGGCCCAGCTTGCTACCTAACAGTCACAAGCATGCTGATGTACCCGAACCTTAAAACAGCAATTCTGCAATGGTTGCGGCTACTTCCCTGAGCAACATCATCAGCATTGACAGACTCAAGTCAGAACAATACCATACACCATCTAATAGTATGAGACTTTTTAGGAAAACTGTCATGGGCGACTAGGAAGGTGTACCACCTTATGTATCGTCCTGGTGGATTACACAATGTGATATAGAGAACCTGTATGTAGTTTTCTACATATATTTATATACAAAATGCTTTAAAAATGTTTTGGCTGATTTCTTTTGCATATTAATTATACTTAAATTATTCAGATCACCAAACTAATTGTAATATTACACAAACATAACCCAAGTAATTAGAAATTGCAGTTTTTAAATAATGATTTCATTTATTTAGGAAAAAAAAAAGCTGTCCAAACCTGTCTAGCCATGTGAAAAAGTAATAGCCCCTAAACTCAATAACTGGTTGTGCCACCTTTGGTGGCAACAACTGCAATTAAGTGTTTGCGATAACACATGACATTGCTGTGGAGGGATTTTGGCCCACTCTTCTTTGCAGAATTGTTTAATTCAGCTGCTTTGGAGGTTTCATCATTAGTCAATAAAGGCCGTAGAGCTCTGTGATGTTGTTCCAAGCTTAAACATGTTTACACAAAAGACTTTTTCAACCTTGCAGATAAAGAATGTGTAATTTTCTCAAACATTATTCAGATTCAGACAAATTAAATTTAAGAGTGCTCTCCTAGACACACGCACCTGAACCGAACCAAAAATCCTTTTCTTTCGCAGCATTTAACCAGGCTGATCTGAGAAAAGTAAATGTTTAAAAAATGATTCTTCTGAGATATAAGGGATTCTTCAGAAATGTTCATAGTGTTGACAAAAGGCAAAGCAGTGAAGACCACTGTGTTAATAATATGTTTAATCAACCATTTACAGGACAACAGGTTTGTAGAGGGAGAGGTCTGTCTGTGTTCTTATTTAAAGGGTGAAGTCACACTTTACACATTTATTACAAATTTACTTTTGATGATTACTTTTTTGCCATGTTCTCAGAATCCAGTCTACATCTTTAATTTATATCCTAAAATTCAGTTGGGTTCCATTCTCCTTGTCAGTTATGTTAAGAGCAAATGTCATAATTTCATTCTTATAGTATTCTTATATACTGTATATGTTAATGGTCCCCGGAGTGGCGCCGTGGTACAGTAACATGCTCGCCCATGATTGCTGGTTCCATTCCCAGGTGATGCTGTAGCCTCTTGAAGCTGAGGGCCGAGAGAGCTGATTGGCAGAGCTCTCTCATTGGGGTGGAATGGGAGGAACATAGCGCTCTCACATCAATCATGGCTTTACATGGTTCTTCCGCAAGCAGAAGGAGCGGATAGCGTTGTCCTCTGAGCATTATGCCACTCCCAAAAAAAAAAAAACCTCCTTTAGGTGTTGTTTTATCTAAAACTTTTGTATCATCATAGTAGGCAGGATTTTTTATACATACTAGTGTTAGTCATGGCCCTTGATCCATGTATTCTATCAAATGTTTTACATTTGTCAAAAGGACTGGCAACACTGATTCCTCTGTTTACTACCAAATTGTCAATAAAATGCCACACATTGGTTTATTTGTTAAAGTCTTCTTAAGAACAAAGCGCCATCTAATGGTGGCACCCTGAAACGAATAATCGTGGACTGAATAGACGTGTTTACTTCTGTGTGTGGAAATGCTCTTACTCGTTCACTCTCACTGTAAACCATGGCTGTGAGTTCTACTGTACTGTTTTTTCTTTTGTGTGTGTGTGTGTGTGTGTGTGTGTGTGTGTGTGTGTGTGTGTGTGTGTGTGATGTCCAATCACATTCATTCAGGATGTTTTTCTGACCACAATTCTACCTCGAAGGGAAAGGTTCACTACTATCCTGTGGTACTACACTGTGATAGGTTTTTTGTTTCTTAACCAAGTTTTGACAATCTCCTTAGTTGTTTTCTTGCTTGATGCAGGACAATAATTTGACTCTTCTGAAGAGTAACATCTTTGCCACAGCATATGTTTTCTGACATGGTTGTTTAAGAACTCAAAAGCTACCGACTGCATCAGTTAGGGTTAAATAACTCATTGTCACCTAAACCATGTTACCCATTGCTGTAATTAACCAATAGGAGGCTCTTAACTATTTGCATTCAGATGGTGGCTTTTTTGTTGCTTGGCTTGGCAGTTTATCAGGCCAGCCCAGTTATTTGTCTGCCAAACGCTTGAGCTTTTTTTTTTTCCCAATCGTGAGCTTGTGCATCCGTGCTTGCTTTGATTGTCTGGATTGTCTGGATTGCCTGTATTAAAACTACACTGGTCTAATTACATGATTTAGAATTTTTCTTACAAATTTAATGTGAATTTCATTTAGGAAAAAAAAAAAACAGCAACAAAACAAAAGTTTCTTTTGTAACAAAACTTGAAAAAAAAAAGCTATTTTTCCTTGTTCCATTTTGTTGCAAGTATAACTTACTTCACAAACAATAAGAAAGCGAATTACTATATTATTTCACTTAAAACTCAACAAACAGATTTTAGATACTAAATTGTACATTGTATTTACAATGCAATGAACATGATTACAGGTTAAATAATTAATTCTGATGAAACTGTGGGTTAGTTTTGCAAACGAATAAAAGAAAAATCAGACTAATATATTATGCTCTATATACAAAATATTATTATTGTGTAATAATATTTTTGCATCTTTTGCAAAAACACCTTTCTTGAATATACACAGAACAGAACTAGTACTATTGGTACAATACTCAGGAAAATAAATACACAGAATACACAGAACTAGGATAGGATATAGTATGAATGTATGAATGTATCTATGTAGGATAGAAGCAAGTGCTCCATAAAGTGTCTGATGCAGCTTTGTAATGTGTGGTATGAATAAATAAATAAATTAATAAATAAATTAAATTAACTGTTAGGTCCGGCTAAGTAATTGGATTGGTCAAGAGGTATTGATCAAGAGTGCTGATATATACTGTAGCATAACAGCACTGGAACATTTAACTATAGATATCACTCAATGTGACAGGTGTTCTAATCGTCAGCATATGTGAAAGTAGGTCGGTAGTCCACAGTATTTAAAGAGCGGAGTGCCAAAACCCATATTCAAAACCAGTCACGGAAGCAATCTAAGGAAGAAAACACGTCTGAAAATATTATGTCATCTTAACACTTTGCCTTCTTAGTTATTGCTTCTAAGTCGTTCCAATTTGCCTCTGTTACTGGTTAAATAAACACACATAATCCATAATCTGTTGATAATAAATGCCATTTGTAGAACTGTTGTATAAAAGCAATATCACATTCAATGTCGTGGTGTTGTTCTGGATATCAGCAAAGCTGTGATTTCTTCGGCAGCATCGCAGCTCTGTTGATATTCAGTACGACAGCACTCCCTCTTGTGAAATATTTCTTAACAACAGTCCACAAGCTTCTGAGGCTACTTCAGTCTGAAAAATGTTACACTCTGTTTAGGATTCATAGGCGTTACTGGTGACTTCTAGCCAATCAGATAGATTGCGGGTTGCATGTAAGTGACACATTTTTAATCAATATATTTTATTAGTAATTGGATAAAAAACTAAAATTACCAAATTTTGGCAATGACAATCAGACAGGCCAAGGGAGATGTTAAAACTCAGTAGGCTTGGCTCTCCTGACAATGCTATGGCCCGAATGCCTTGCCAAATAAGCACTGTTACTTTACTGTTTGGGAAGTGACTCTGGATTCTTTCTGCATAGATCCACATTGCCAGTCTGATACCCCATGGAAGATTTGTTTGTGTCTATGTTTTATGTGTGTGTGTGTCTTTAAAGAAGTCACATAATTTAGGCACATGCTAATGTAACCAGATGCTGTGTATTCCTCCAAGTCTTTGAGGTTGTATTTTGTAGCAGCATCCCTGAACATGTTCCAATCTGTGTGCTTAAAACAGTCCTAAAATGCAGAGATGACCTTCTCAGGCCAGTTTCTCTCCTGTTTCAGAACTGGTTTAGCACATTTCAGAAGTGGTCTGTATGCTTGGATTAGTATAACAGAGTTGTGTTACACCTAGCAGCCGAGGTGGGGTCAGGGTGCAGCCTGGTAAGCACCACTGAGTGTTAATGTAAATAAGGTCCAAAATGTTTTTTAAAAGAAAATAAAAAAAAGAATTCTAATTGTTTAGAAGATAATTTAATATCACATTTTGGCTTTTTTATTTCTTTAAAAAACTAGATGTAAATAAAACAAAGCATTTAGGTAAGATCATGTGAGTAAATGTGGTAGCACAATGTGATACTGGTGACTGTGAAGTTCATGCATCACACATGTAATATACTGTATGTTTGTGTGTGAACAAAAAAGTAGAACAGGTGTGCATGTGGTTTTACGGTGAGTCTCAGCTGGTGTGGATTTAAATGCTGGTTAAAGTAAAATCTAGTGCTTAATTTCATAAAAACCTTCAACAGGAGTTATTTTTTTAGATGCTAAGGCTATATATTTGTTTACATTTATAATAAACAAGCATGTTGTATGTAGTTAGTATTTGAATGGAGTAGTTATTTTCTTTTTTTTTCTTTTTTTTAAATGGAGCTATAATAAATACATTTGTTATAGAGTACCAGTCAAAAGTTTGGACACACCCTCTAAATCAATATATTTTTATTTAGTGATGTATTTTCCACATTCTAAAACAATACTCAATTTTTCAAGACTATGAAATAATGCATATGGAATTAGGTAATTAAGTAAACACAACAACAATAGTCAGTTGTTATTTTAAGACACGAAGGCCAGCTGTTTTGTCATTCCCATTTGCTTCAAGACCACCATCATCGTCCCCATACCAAAGTCTCAATGACTAGCCCCTGTTGCACTCACACCCATCATAATGAAGAGCAGCAGGTCATGAGACACATTAAGACCCTGCTGCTCTCTTCACTAAACCTACTGCAGTTTATGTACTGTCCTAAACGTTCCATAGATAATCCCATCTCCGTTACATTCTATCTGGCCCTCACACACCTAGACGACAAGGACACCTATGTTCGAATGCTGTTCATATATTTCAGCTCAGCATTAAAAACTATTGTTTCCCAACACCTGATCAGGAAGCTGAACATGTTGCGGCTGAAAACCTACCTCTGCAACGGGTTCCTGTACTTTCTGACCGGAAGGCCTCAGTCAGTGCGGATCAGGGAGAGCACCTGCACCACCACCACCACCACACTTAGCACTGGGGCCCCCCAGGGCTCTATGCTTAGTTCCCTGCTGTTCACACTGCTGACTCAGATTGTGTAGCGACCCACAGCTCCAATCCCATCATGAAATTTGCTGATGACACGACTGTGGGGGGTCTCCTCAGCAAGAATGATGAGTCAGCATACAGAGAGGAAGTGCGGAGGCTAATGGACTCATACAAAGAGAACAACGTGTCTCTGAATGTTGATAAAGCAAAAGAGCTTGTTGTTGACTTCAGGAGGGCATGGAGCGACCACTCGCCGCTGAACAACGGCTCCTCTGTGGAGACCGTCAACAGCACTAAATTTCTGGGTGTTCACCTGAAGGAGAATCTCACCTGGTCCCTCAACACTATCTCTCTGCGCAAAAAAGCCTAGCAATGTCTTCTTCTTGAGAAGGCTGACAAAAGCCCAGCCTTCACCATTGATTCTCAACATCTTCTATAGAGGGACTATCGAGAACATTCTGAGCAGCTGAGCCACAGCAGAATTGTGCCATCTCAGACCGCAAGACCCTACAGGCGATAGTGAGGACAGCCGAGAAGATCATTGGGGTCTCTCTTCCCTCTATACATCTACACCACATGCTTCTGTCCTGAAATTGCTTTTTGCACAATATTTATTATCTGCTATTTGCACAAATATTGGACAGTATTGTTTACTGTTCTTATATCACTACCTCAACTCATTACCTCATTACCAGAGTATTGGATTGGTCATGTTGTTTGTAGTGTTGTTGCTCTTGTTTGCACATTTGCATGTTCACTTTATGTTGTCTTTTTGTATAGTACTAATTTGATTGTAAATTTATAGTGTTAATCTATAGTGTTAATCTCTTTTGTCTCAGCTAGTCAGCTAATTAGGTGTATTAGTTAGCCAGTTAGTTTTGTGTTAATATATGTTATTAATTTCTGTTGTTTGTATCTAACAACATACAAATGTATGGTTTCCAAGATGAACCAAGGTGTTTCAGTTTACTGTAATGAACTGTATATGGTTGAAATGACAATAAAACCCTACTTGGATAACTTGACTCGCTGAAAAGAAATGAATTGTCACTGAATTGTTATTAAAATAATGACAGTTAATTTCTTTACAGCGAATGCGAGGTGTTTTATACTGTACATTAACTGATTCTTTGACATTTAGCATGATTTAAAAAATATAATCCGCAAAAATTATTTGGTGCCATTTAAGATGGGTCAAATTATTGGCCTTCATCAAGCAAAGAAAACAATAATAATAATAAAAAATTATAGCAAAATTATAGCATAGCACCCATCATGCATAATGGCCACAGTATAAGCCTCAGGAAGCAATATTATGATCTCAGACTAGCTCAGCAACATTACAGAATGTGAATGACAGGTTAGCTCATGTGTGTATATATACAGTTGTGGCCAAAAGTTTTGAGAATTACATAAATATTAGAAATTGGAAAAGTTGCTGCTTAAGTTTTTATAATAGCAATTTGCATATACTCCAGAATGTTATTAAGAGTGATCAGATGAATTGCATAGTCCTTCTTTGCCATGAAAATTAACTTAATCCTGAAAAAAACTTTCCACTGCATTTTATTGCTGTCATTAAAGGACCTGCTGAGATCATTTCAGTAATCGTCTTGTTAACTCAGGTGAGAATGTTGAAGAGCACAAGGCTGGAGATCATTATGTCAGGCTGACTGGGTTAGAATGGCAGACTTGACATGTTAGAAGGAGGGTGATGCTTGAAATCATTGTTCTTTCATTGTTAACCATGGTGACCTGCAAAGAAACGTGTGCAGCCATCATTGCGTTGCATAAAAATGGCTTCACAGGCAAAGATATTGTGGCTACTAAGATTGCACCGAAATCAACAATTTCTAGGATCATCAAGAACTTCAAGGAAAGAGGTTCAATTCTTGTTAAGAAGGCTTCAGGATCGTCCAAGAAAGGCCAGCAAGCACCAGGATCGTCTCCTAAAGAGGATTCAGCTGCGGGATGGGAGTGCCACCAGTGCAGAGCTGCTCAGGAATGGCAGCAGGCAGGTGTGAGCGCATCTGCACGCACAGTGAGGCGAAGACTTTTGGAAGATGGCCTGGTGTCAAGAAGGGCAGCAAAGAAGCCACTTCTCTCCAAAAAAAAAAAAAAAACATCAGGGACAGTTTGATCTTCTGCAAAAAATATGGCGAATGGACTGCTGAGGACTGGGGTAAAGTCATATTCTTGGATATTGTTCTATTCTAGTATATATTCTTGGGTGAGTGCTACCATCAGTCCTGTGTCATGCCAACAGTAATGCATCCTGAGACCATTCATGTGTGGGGTTTCTTCTCATCCAAGGGAGTGGGCTCACTCACAGTTTTGCCCAAAAACACAGCCATGAATAAAGAATGGTACCAAAAACACCCTCCAACAGAAACTTCTTCCAACAATCCAACAACAGTTTGGTGAAGAACAATGCATTTTCCAGCACGATGGAGCACCGTGCCATAAGGCAAACGTGATAACTAAGTGGCTCGGGGACCAAAACGTTGAAATTTTGGGTCCATGGCCTGGAAACTCCCCAGATCTTAATCCCATTGAGAACTTGTGGTCAATCCTCAAGAAGCGGGTGGACAAACAAAAACCCACTAATTCGGACAAACTCCAAGAAGTGATTATGAAAGAATGGGTTGCTATCAGTCAGGATTTGGCCCAGAAGTTGATTGAGAGCATGCCCAGTCGAATTGCAGAGGTCCTGAAAAAAAAGGGCCAACACTGCAAATATTGACTCTTTGCATAAATGTCATGTAATTGTCGATAAAAGCCTTTGAAATGTATGAAGTGCTTGTAATTATATTTCAGTACATCACAGAAACAACTGAAACAAAGATCTAAAAGCAGTTTAGCAGCAAACTTTGTGAAAACTAACATTTGTGTCATTCTCAAAACTTTTGGCCACGACTGTATATATATATACAGTACAGAGCAAAAGTTTGGACACACCTTCTCATTCAAAGAGATTGAATTTGTATTATGGCAAGAAAAAAGCAGCTAAGTGATGAAAAAAACGAGTGGCATCATTACTTTAAGAAATGAAGGTCAGTCAGTCCGAAAAATTGGGAAAACTTTGAAAGTGTCCCCAAGTGCAGTCACAAAAACCATCAAGCGCTACAAAGAAACTGGCTCACATGCGGACCGCCCCAGGAAAGGAAGACCAAGAGTCACCTCTGCTGCGGAGGATAAGTTCGTCCGAGTCACCAGCCTCAGAAATTGCAGGTTAACAGCAGCTCAGATCAGAGAGCAGGTCAATGCCACTCAGAGTTCTAGCAGCAGACACATCTCTAGAACAACTGTTAAGAGGAGACTGTGTGAATCAGGCCTTCATGGTAGAATATCTGCTCGGAAACCACTGCTAAAGACAGGCAACAAGCAGAAGAGATGTGTTTGGGCTAAAGAACACAATAAAGAAAACTCTTTGAATGAGAAGGTGTGTCCAAACTTTTGGTCTGTACTGTATATACTGTATACACAGTATCTCACAAAAGTGAGTACACCCCTCACATCTCTGCAAATATTTAGTTATATCTTTTCATAGGACAATACTGCATAAATGACTCTTTGTATAGCAGTGTAAATTTATTGTCCTCTCAAAATAACTAAAAATACAGCCAACAATAGCTGAACCACTGGCAACAAAAGTGAGTACACCCCTAAGTAAAAATGTGAAATGTCACTATTTTGTGTGGCCACCATCATTTTCCAGCACAGCTTGAATTCTCTTTGCCCTGGAGTTCACCAGAGCTTTACAGGTTGCCACTGGAATCCTCTTCCACTCCTCCATCACAACATCACAGAGGTGGTGGACATTTGACACCTTCTGTTCCTCTACCTTTCTTTTCAAGATGCCCCAGAGGTGTTCTATGGGGTTTAGGTCTGGAGACATGCTTGGCCAGTCCATCACCTTTATCCTGCTCTGCGGTCCAGTTTCCAGAGGGAGGGGATCATGTTCTGCTTCAGTATGTCACAGTACATGTTAGAATTCATGTTTCCCTCAATGAACTGTAGCTCCTCAATGCCAGCAGCACTCATGCAGCCCCAGATCATGACACTCCCAGCACCATGTTTGACGGTAGGCAAGACACACTTGTCTTTGTACTCCTCACCTGGTTGCCACCTCACACGCTTGACACCATCTGAACCAAATAGGTTTATCTTGGTCTCCTCAGACCACAGGACATGGTTCCAGTAATCCTGGTCCTTAGTTTGCATGTCTGCAGAAAATTGTTTGCGAGCTTTCTTGTGCATCATCTTTAGAGGAGGCTTCCTTCTAGGACGACAACCATGCAGAGCAATTTGATGCAGTGTGCGGCGTACGGTCTGAGCACTGGCAGGCTGACCTCTCATCCCTTCAATCTCTGCAGCAATGCTGGACGCACTCATCCGTCTGTTTTCCAAAGCCGATCTTTGGATCTGATGCTGAGACCGTGCATTCAGCTTCTTTTGCCGACCATGGCGAGGCCTGTTCTGAGAAGAACCTGTCCTCTTAAAGCGCTCTTGACCACTGTGCTGCAGCAAAGTTGCAGAGTGTTGGCTATCTTCTTATAGCCTAGACCATCTTTATGTAAAGCAACAATTTGTTTTTTCAAAAAATACACTCACCTAAAGGATTATTAGGAACACCATACTGATACGATGTTTGACCCCCTTTCGCCTTCAGAACTGCCTTAATTCTACGTGGCATTGATTCAACAAGGTGCTGAAAGCATTCTTTAAAAACGTTGGCCCATATTGATAGAATAGCATCTTGCAGTTGATGGAGATTTGTGGGCTGCACATCCAGGGCACAAAGCTCCCGTTCCACCACATCCCAAAGATGCTCTATTGGGTTGAGATCTGGTGACTGTGGGGGCCATTTTAGTACAGTGAACTCATTGTCATGTTCAAGAAACCAATTTGAAATGATTCAAGCATTGTGACATGGTGCATTATCCTGCTGGAGGTAGCCATCAGAGGATGGGTACATGGTGGTCATAAAGGGATGGATATGGTCATAAACAATGTTCAGACAGGCTGTGCCATTTAAACGATGCCCAATTGGCACTAAGGGGCACAAAGTGTGCCAAGAAAAGATCTCCCACACCATTACACCACCACCACCAGCCTGCACAGTGGTAACAAGGCATGATGGATCCATGTTCTCATTCTGTTTACTACCAAATTCTGACTCTACCATTTGAATGTCTCATTCAGACCAGGCAACATTTTTACAGTTTTCAACTGTCCAATTTTGATGAGCTCGTGCAAATTGTAGCCTCTTTTTCCTATTTGTAGTGGAGATGAGTGGTACCTGGTGGGGTCTTCTGCTGTTGTAGCCCATCCGCCTCAAGGCTGTGTGTGTTGTGGCTTCACAAATGCTTTGCTGCATACCTCGGTTGTAACAAGTGGTTATAACAGTCAAAGTTGCTCTTCTATCAGCTTGAATCAGTCGGCCCATTCTCCTCTGACCGCTAGCATCAACACGGCATTTTCACCCACAGGACTGCCGCATACTGGATGTTTTTCCCTTTTCACACCATTCTTTGTAAACCCTAGAAATGGTTGTGCGTGTAAATCCCAGTAACTGAGTAGATTGTGAAATACTCAGACCGGCCCGTCTGGCACCAACAACCATGACACGCTCAAAATTGCTTAAATCACCTTTCTTTCCCATTCTGACATTCAGTTTGGAGTTCAGGAGATTGTCTTGACCAGGACCACACCCCTAAATGCATTGAAGCAGCTGCCATGTGAATGGTTGATTAGATAATTGCTTTAATGAGAAATTGAAAAGGTGTTCCTAATAATCTTTTAGGTGAGTGTCCCATGCTATCCAAAGTCTATCTTAGTGTCCCATGCTTTCCCTTCACTAGTTTTCTAATTCAATTGTTAATGTCATAGATAAAACTATTACTATAAAACCCAAAGGTCATCGACTGTAAAGGTCCTTTATGGCATAATTTTAAATGTACAATAAAATATTACATGTTGAAACTTTATCACTTCTTAATCAAAACAAAAAAGTTCCCACTAAACCCCATATTTATAGGGTGACCATGGTTATCTCTTCATGATCAGAAAATCTCCTCCACCAAACATTATACTACAGATGCCATCATTTTAAAAGTCTTCAAAAGTAAAAGTCTTTAATAAATGGTGTCACCCTGATGTCACTCTAAATGATGACAAATGCTTTGCTCTCCTGTGTGGTACACTCAAACTTTTTCACTTGCAAAAGTCAAAGCAAAAATATTTATAACATCTGACTTAAAGTGCATATACTGTCATTCATATAAGAAAGAGATTGATGGAAGACAGCATTCATCAATATTATGGTAATATTCTATGGGTTTCTAAATGTTCCTTTTCTAGACATTTATAAAGAAAATCCTCTGAGAGTTGTTGAATCACTGTCATCATGACCTTTCTCCATAGTCATGGAAACCATTATAGTCATTGTTTCCATTACTATGGATACCAATGTGACCTCTCGATTAACTATTTCATCTCTTTTTTGGAATGTTTTTTACCGCATGTTTTACATAGGTTTGACCTGAAATATTTTAACCTTGATATTTGTATTATTAAACCTCTTGCAAATATATCAATATCACGTGTCTAATAAGCCCATGTTACAACAACAACATGCTATAAAGTGAGTGGTGTTTCGAGTTCTGAAACCTATTACTGCAGCTGACAAGGCTCCCAAAACCAATACACTAACCAGCACAATGGTAAGAATGCTTAAACTATGAATATAACTATACTCTAAGCAAGTTTGTGTAATAGATAATTTGTATAAATATTTGTTAGAGTACTATTAGTACTAAGGGTTGTTATTATGAGATTAGATTTATATATTCAAAAACTATTTCTATAGGCAAGTTGTTTATTTGTGTATTTGCAAATGAAGTACTGTATAACCAAATCTTGTTATTCGGTCTTCTTACTTTTATTGCAGATATAAAAATAAACTTGTATTTAGATGCTTGCATCCTGTACAGATTCACAAGTATTTAAACAGTGACACAATTTTTGTATTTTTGCCTTTTTCACATTTGTTTTTGTATTTTTTTTTTACGCCATACCAATTTATTTAAAATAAAGAAATCAATATGTAATTAAAGTGAAGATTTTCCGCTTCAATCCAAGGTATTTAACAACAAAATGCATTAATTAACTTTTTAAGAACTTTATTTTTGTATTTATAAATTTTTTCGTTCATTTTTACAAATTTAAACAAATCATCAGTTAGCAGTTTGATAGTTTTAATGAAGACATTTTTGTATAAAAAAAAAATAAATCCCATAGAATTAAAGCTCACTTAATTTAAAATTTCCTGTAGTGGTGGACAGAGAGGAATGTGCATAAATTGTGTCAGCGTTCAAATACATATGAACCTGACTGTAATTGTTTTCTGTCATTAGCTTATGTATAACATATGATAAATGAACCTAATACATTTTATGCTAAGAAATTGTTTTAAATAAGTCTCAATTTGGCCATTAGACCCTTGTGTGAAATTTGCTTTTGCATACAATGTGATTTCTGTCTACAACTACGCTCAGGATTTGGGCTCTATTTTCATGGGCATGCCAAACACAAATACATGTTTGTATATTTTTTTCTTCTGCAGTGAGCATAATGTAGGTGTAGGTGTCATCAGGGCACATACTGTATATGAAAAAATCTGCTTTTGTTTTGGGTTTTAGTGAATACATTAGCCAAACCAGTGGAGAGAAGACAGACATTTCCAATCAGATCAACTTCTTTTGTCTCCTTCTCTTCCAATCCAAGTGTCTGATGTCTACAGCACTAATGTTCACACACTTTGCTGGGTTGTTATGACCAAAGTGCTGGGTTTAACCCTTTAACCCAGAATTCTGGGTTGTTCGTCTGACCCAACCAGTGAGTAAAATTGACACTCGTTGTGGCAATTTTTTAAATAGACGCTATCTTTAATAATCGATTGATGTTTTGAGCTTTACATTCTCGCTTAAACAACTCTTAAAACTGACACATTAACAGTAATACTTTGAACACTTTGCAGAAATGTTTGCCGTTTGGAGAAACCAGAAAATAAAGAATAAACCAGTTGTTGGGTCAAAATTACCCAATCAGGTGTTCATTTGTAAATGACCCACTACATCTCATTTGACCCGACGTACAGCAACCCAACAATGTGTTTACAGAAACAACCCAACATTTTTTAGAGTGCATGATTCTTATTTTACTTACGGATTTCATGTTAAAATTAAATTAACAAAGTTCAATTACAACAGATATTTTTGTTTACGTTTTAAAGCAATTTATAAATAAACCCCATATTATCACTTTGTATTTTTTATCAGTTAAACAAATGGCTCAGGGGTCACTGCTATCTATTATTTATTTATTTATTATTATGATAGCTATTATTTATTTATTAAACACAGACAGTGATAAGTGTTGAATTACACCCTATATACTGTATGTCAGGGTTCATCAACTCCAGTCCTGAAGGGTCAAATTATCAGCACAATTTGGTGATTCTTCTTCTTGAACACAGCTGATTCAACTAATCTGATAATTACCACAAACTGTGCTGGTCAATGGTTATTAGCAGTGATTTATTATTTATTAAGCCATAGCTGTTCTTCACAACACTTACAAGGACAGTGCGCTGGTAGTTTTTATGATATGGAGATATTTACAGCATCTCATCAGGTAAGATTTAATGTTAAAGCTATCAAAATCTTAAAATCAAAACAGTTTCCCCTCTGGTATAATGCCTTTCAATCAGATAATTTTTCCTCACCTGGAGAAAAATGTGGTCATATATTGCAGTTAAGCTTGGAAAGGACTACATCTATGCTTATGGATTTATATACTGTGCAACATACTGTATAATAGGTGTGCATATGGTGCTTCTGAGCTGGTGTGGATTTTCCTGTTAGTAGCCATAACTTATTACTTGTTTTTATTTTTTGCTGTTATAATAAACACATATTTTCTCTTCAAGTAGTATTTGGATGACATAGTCTATTAATATTGACAGGAGATAAATTCTCATTCCACTATACCAGTTTTTTAGGTTGCACTCCATAAGAAAAAAAAAAAAACTATCATACACCGTACCCATATTTGGGATAAATTACATTGAATAGGGTGAATTAAGAATGCACAATCCTACTCAACACTATTTAGCACATCAAACTACACTGTAAACCCTAATGCTCAAAGTAATTAAACACATTGAGTACTGTTATCTTAAATAATTGCAATTAGGTCAAATTTATAGACCTTTTTGAGTATTCAGAACTTGAGGCATTTATGAGTTTGTAGAAATGACACTTTTCAAGTTAGCTGGACAAATTTGATATTTTAGATAATCGTAAGCACTTAAGTAACAGTAACTGTCACCTTAAACTTCCACCAGTGTCAAATCTATAGAGGTACAGTAGTAGGTGTTTCACCTGCCATGCGGGAGGCCTGGGTTCGATTCCCTGGCCGGATTGTCTGCAAAAATGTATTTGATTTGCACAAGTTCAACAAACTCAAAAATTGATAGTTTTGTTTACTTAAAATTGGAAACATCATTACTTAAAATTTGATGTAACTGATTACCTCAAATGTTTCGAGTTTTACCAACTTAATCGGATTTACATGGTACAACATATTTTATGTTTTTTTTTTAATTGCTAAAAAAATACCGAAGAGATTAAAATTATTGGATAGTGCCTAATTCAACAACACAACACACCAGCATTAACCAATAAATGATACTTGCACTGCTATGAAAATAAATCCTTTTCAGTACAGTAATTGTATGTACAATATTCTTTATGGCTGCAGGAGAACTGTTCCAGTGACATCACTGCATTATTACAGAGATATTACATTGCTCCAATGTATGCACTGACATTTGCCCTTGGCTTCTTTGGAAACATGGTTGTGGTCCTAGGCTATATGTTTTGCCTTCCTGTTTGGAAGTCCACAAATGTGTACCTGTTTAACCTCGCTGTGTCTGGCCTCGTCTTCCAGTGCACTTTACCTCAGCTGGCCTATTCTTATGCTTACAACCTTCAAAGTGTCAGTCCTGAAATATGCATCATTAATCGCTCCATCTCCTACATGAACTTGTACTCTACTATTATATTCATGGCATGGGTAAGTGTGGACCGGTACTTGTTGCTGTGTAACCCTCAACGCGAACACATTCTGTTGACTGTTAAGGCTTCATTGTGCATTGTTATAACCACCTGGATCTGGGTGACCATTCAAATCCTTCCCTTCATCATCTTTATTATCCAGGACATGGAGCAAACTGGCTGGACACAGTGTCATGATATTTCGAGTCTGGCAGAGATCAAAGGTAGTCTGATCTACAGCGCGGTGCTCACCGTAACTGGGTATATTATGCCACTCCTGGCTTTATATCTATCATCACAAAAAATGGTTTCTGTTCTCATGAAAAGAGAGGAAGTGCTTGGGACATCTTTCCAAAGACCAGTAAAACTAGTAAGGGTATCGGCAGTCATGTTTCTGGTGCTCTACACACCCCTGCATATAATGAGGAACGTGCGTATTACTTCACGGCTTCCTGAATTAAATGTGCCACAGTGTATCAGTGACCAGATTTATGCAATTTACACAGTGACACGACCAATTGCATATGCGGACACTGTCATCAACCCTGTGGTCTACTGCCTAATGACGGACAACTTTAAAGAAGCACTGCTGAACAAGTGGAACCAGCTTAAAAGAATGCTAAGGACTGCACCATAAGCAAGTTTGATAGCGATTGCTTTACAGATGATGGGGAAAATTGAAAAGGAATGGCAAGAGGAAAGGAAAAACAGAGTCAAGCAAAGCACATTGTATGGTAACTATACATTTATTAATAAAGTAAAGGTGTATGTACTGTATATACACGGTACTGTGCAAAAGTCTTAGGCACCCTGTTTTTGTATAAAGTTTGTTATAAATGTTTATATTATGACTTTATTATGTCATAAGTCAGTACAAAAAAATCCAAACATTAGTGTTCCAGACAAAAACAAAACTGAAAAAGTATGTAAAACACCTACATATGTAAAAGACCAAGTTTAAGACAAAAAAAAAAAAAGCTGCTGCTTTGCATGCATGAAAAAGAAACAGGGTCAACAAAATCCTCAGAAGGTCTATGGCAGGTTCTGCACGATGTTCAAAACCAAGAAGCTAATTTCTTATAAAACTGTGCGAATTGTACCTGAGACTCAGTTTGAAGCAAAGAGTTGTCACACCAATTATTGAATTTCTTTGTTGAATTCCTTTTACTGCTTTTTATAGTTTTTTTTTTAATGTAGAGCCTTTTTTTCTAAGACATCCTTGCTCTATAGCAGTTAATTGCATACAGTATACAGTAGCTAGTGTGTAATTAAATGTTAATAAACACTGCATGGCAAAAAAGATGTTCAATCCATGATTTCGTTTTTGCACATTTAGCCTTGCTTATATATCTAAGTAGTTATAATATGTTTGCATACAATATGGTGGCCAATTCATGTATGAAAATGATTCCTCATGCTTCTCTTACCACACCTTCAGAATTTAAGTCTATGGGATATGTTCATGTGATCCAGGAAGAAAAACTGCCATTTCAGCAATATTTTCACAGGTTTTAATAATGCTTTGAACTGTTCTTAGTTAAAGTTAAAAAATGTCAAATCTTCTTAGATTTTTGTTTTCTTTGCTTAATGCAGTCCAACAATTTAACCCTGGAGAAATTTCAACTGCTTAACAATAAAAGCAATGCAAACACCTATTTACCCCATCATCCTGGTTATAATGAAGTCAAACCTCTTTTCCTACTGCAAGGAATGTGAAATTAAAGGCTATTATAATTGTGAGATCACATACAATTTCTCTAACTGCCCAAAACATTATATATTCTTCCTTTGTTTTTTTGGTGTAAAGGCCTCCATTGCGCTAAAGCCTAGAAGGTGTAAGTGTCAGTTTTGAGACAGAGTCTACTTCAATGAACATTAAAAAATAAGCAAGCAAACAAACAAAAACCCTCAGGACCTGAAACCAGTTTCAGAATTGTTTCTGTCTGTTTGTCTGTCTGTCTGTATGGCATAAAAAAAAACTGGCTGGACAGAATTTAATGAAATTTTTGCAATACTTGGATATCTGCCTGAAGTTTCACTTGCACCATAACTGAAATCAAAATGTTGAGTAAAAAAAGTTTTATGAACATTTAATAATTTACTTTAAAGTAGTCTACTAATAAGCTACTTCCCCCCCCCCTGATTTTCTCCCTAATTTAGTCATGTCCAATTCCTCCCCGTCACTAGGGGGCTCCCACATTAAGGCTACTACTACCACTCAGCCGGGAGAGCGAAGACTATCATGTGTTTCCTCCGAACCACGTGACGCCAGCTGACCGCATCTTTTCGAACTGCTTGCTCACGCACAGTTGGGCAGCGTAACAAACTCAAAGGACAGCGCTATCCGCTCCTTCCACTCGCGTGAGCTCACAGATGCCCCTGATTGGCTGTATAGCCGTGATTAATGTGGGAGCACTAAGTACCTCTCATCCCTCCCCTCTGAGAGAACTCGGCCAATCAGCTCTCTCTAGACCTCCAGCTGCTAGAGGTTACAGCATCACCCGGGATTCGAACCAGCAATCTCCGGATGATAGGGCAAGCATTTTACCACTGCGCCACTCGGAGACCCTCTAATAAGCTACTTAATGTAAACAAACACCTGCACCAATAAAACTGAATATAAGCTGAAAAGTCATTTTAAGACAAAACTTTATCCAATCTACTTTTTTGATTTGTATTTGTCTGACGTCGAAAAAAGTACAACTTAGCGTAAATAAGGCTAAGGTAACCGCCCTTACAAAATTTTATTTCTAAGTTAGGCAAAGAGTTCTGCTGTAAAGAAAGACAGGCAGACATGTATGTGGGCTTCAAACTGAATTAATAATATCACTGATTACAGTACATTATAGCTAATGTGCTAATGGGCTTCACCCCCCAGGTTTGAGGGTTCGATTCCTGCCTTGATCTCTGTGTATGGTGTTTGCATTTTGTCCTTGTGCCCGGTGGGTTTTCACTAGTACTTCAGTTACCACCCACAGTCCATAGACATGCAGATTAGGCTAAGTGCCTATAGCCATGTAGTGAGTATATAAGAGTTTGTAAGTGAATATAATATAATATAATATAATATAATATAATATAATATAATATAATATAATATAATATAATATAATATAATATAATTAATGCATGTGCAATGAAACTGGCACAAAACCAACTTGGCAGCAACTCAAGTTAAAATATACAAAAATATAATTCAATCAGGTAAGGCATAATTTCATAATTTCAATAAATTTCATTACAAGCAGTTATGATGATGTTCAGCCTACTCTATCTAATTAAGTAGCTACATTTTATTTTTTACATGTTCAAGCTGTTAGTATAATTTTTCTAAAGCAGAGGGCAAGGACATTTTCATCCAGAATTGTACTGGGTGCTTATTGGATTTGTCCAAAGTTGACCTCTTTTATTGTCAGGCTGAGGCCTGAAAAAACAGTTGGTGGTTCACCACAAACACTACTCACAGAGGCCGAAGAGATTGCCCTCATTCAAATTAGTGGATTCTGATACTGAAGGCATCTCTGAAGGAAACTCATCTGACCCAACCACACCCTAGGAGATAAAGGCCTACACGAGAGATTAGATATTCAAAATAATTATATATGTATTACATGTGTCAGTGTTAAATCAGTGATGCCCATCTTGGAACACTTCTTATTCTATCAGTATATATTTCTTGTAATTACCTGCTGTTACTTTTTTTGAGTCTTAGTTGTGATTCAGACATTACTGTAAAATTTTAATTATTCATATTTTGATGTTATAATGTTTTGTGTTTGTATAAATACCATCTGTCTTCAACCTTGTGAATTGTCTATGAGCAAAACCACATGCTGTCTGTACCAAATGTCTTAAAAGGCAGTCAGCCCTTGCACACCATAAAGGTACAGTAACCAAGATTAGGTAAGATTCACCAAGGTGCTGGAAACATTGCTTAGAGATTTTGATTCATGCTGACATGATAGCATTATGCAGATGCTGCAGAATGGTTTACTGCTCATCCAAGATCTGAACTTCAGGCAAATTCTAAAGGTGCTCTGTTGATTGAGATCGGGTGATGGAGGCCATTGGAGTACAGTGAACTGTCAAGTTCAAGAAACCAGTATGAGATGATTTTAGCTTTGTGACAGCAACAATACTCAGGTTGGCTGTGGCATTTAACTGTTGGTCAATTGGTATTAAAGTGCCCAGTGTGTGCCAAGAAAACATTCCTCATGCCATTACACCAACACCAGCCTGAACCATTGATACACGGCAGAATGGATGCATGGATCCAAATTCTTATTAGATAGAACCCTTTTACTAGGTAAAGTTATATTTTAATTATCTAACATTCTTCATCTTCTATCAGTTACTGATGTGGTAATCTGTCTGTCAGAGCCTTCTGCCATAATAGAAGGTGTAATGTACTCTTAATACTCCACAATTATTATACTGGAGTAGAACACTTTTTTTTCCTTACAGGAATATGATAACACCCTGTCAGCTGCTCATAGAGGGGAAGAAATACAGAGGCCTATTGGAATGTATGCCTCAAAAAAAGATCTAACAGTTTAATGATAATGTAACAAAAATTTAATCTAATTGAGCAATGTTGGAAGGTCTACCTATACCTCTACCTCCACAGCACAATTTACCTCAGTAAGATATATTTAATATTTTAAAAATACAACAGGAACATCAGTTAAAGGTTGCTGAGGTGCCCACAGGTTAATGTTTGTACTTGTATTGGAAACTACAGTATTTGTCTATTTGACACTGGAGAGGTAATTGGTTAATCATAAATGATGGCAGCACATAGTTTCTGTCTGCTCTGCCATCTCATGTGTCAGCAGGATGGTCAGGATTAGTATCAGGGTAGTGCACTGGTTGTGTAGGAGATCATTTTTCTCTCCTTGTAGGAATGTTGTGGGGTATCACACATGCTCTCACAATGTCACATGCACTATCATGTGAAGTAAGCAAATTGTTCAAGCTCACAGTAACTGCTTCAGTGTAAGTGTCACATATCTGACAGTCTGACAGTGGGATGCCTTTAGGCTGAAGGACACAAGTGCCAGTAAACTCACATAAAAGAAAAACAGGGGTACTAGAGCTCTGCAACATAGAACAGGTGAGGGTCATGCAAACTGCAAACTATACACACCACTTGTAAACTAGGAACAGGCAAAGACCTAAACTGGATTTTAGGAAGATACAGAGAAAGCTACTTACCGTAGAATGGCCTCTGCCATCTGAATACCTTTCAGGCAGTCATCAGCCCTCCTTCTCCTATTCCCAGAAAGGCATGTTTAGATTTCACAGTAAAGACACCCATTAAGTCCCAATTTATTCATTTGCACGGTACCGCCATTAAATGGTGCTTTGTTTTCAAGAACATGTTAACACATAAATTGTGTGTGACAAGTTACTGACAATTTTGAGATAAACAGAGGTTGGAATCAGTGTTGCCATTCCTTTTAACAATTTTTCGTTTAACGTTTATATGTTTAAACATATCATATAAGAATGCAAAGAGCAAAAATCCTGACTAAGAATTTATATACATATACAGTATATATGTGGCCCCCAAATCAATAAGTGCCTCGGTTCGGGTTCTCTGGATCCCGGTCCCAGAGAGCATAGCTGGTAGGAAGTGCCCTGCATGACGAGGTTTTGACTTTTGGGTCGAACCTGGGGTGACCCCGTCTGTAGCGTTCTGCGCCAGAGAGGAAAATTATGTAGACAATCATGTAATGAAGAATATACGTAGACAATTACATAAAAACTAGAGATTTCAAACTATAAAAATATGTTATTAAGGAATAGAATGAGAAGAACTTAAAAAAAATTTATATTAAAGAGAAAATGGCACTGGGCCTAAAACCAAACCCTGTGGAACACCAAACTTCACCTAAGTACATGTAGAATAGTCACCATTTAAATCTATAAACTAATAACAATCAATTAAATAAAGCTGTTCCCTTAACTCCTACAATATTTTCTAATCTATCAAAGAGAATAGTATGATCGAAGGGACCAAATGTCATGCGCACTCCTAACGCGGCCGGCACGAGGACCCGGAAGTAAGACGGTCGCGATTCAGGAAGCATAAAAGGAGACAAGATGGCGCATTACATCGCTCAGTCATTGAGTTGCCCATGCTATCGCCGACGCTCTGTTCGCCTAATCGTGAGTACTCACCTTCTTGGGTTTCGCTTTCGATTGAGTGTGTGTTATTAGAACGCGGGTTTATTTGTGTAAGCTCTTGCTCTCGTTCCGAGAGAGTTCTAAGAATAAACAGCGTGGTTATCCTGCCTACTCGCGCTACTTCCGCGTTTGGGTTTACCATCTACGCTACAGGGCTAACTGCTAGTC